>JAPMLY010000117.1:0-55000 GCA_026401115.1 Tetraselmis chui
GAGCGGGGAAGGGGAAGGGGGGAGGGGGTAGTGTGTGGTGGTGGGGGGGGGTGGGGAGGAAGAGGAGTCCATGGGTTCGGAAGAGTCCTCTGTGAGGATGGGGAGGGGGGAAGGGGTAATAGTGGGTGGGGGGGCTGTGGGGGGAGCTGAAGGGTTGGGTGAGGGGTTGATGTGAAAGGAGGAGGTGGAGGCGGGGTGGGAGGTGGTGGAGGGCCCACGGGTGGGAGGGAGTGCGGGTCGGGGTGGTGGAAGATATTTGGATGTCGGGGAGGGAGGAGAGGTCGAGGGGAAGGTCATCGTCGTCTTGCATGTGGAAGTCGGAGGGCTCCAGGTGCCACTGGTTGGTGATGTGGTTGTCCGTGAGGTGGCGGGACCATTGGAGAAGGAGAGCGGGGGGGTTGCGGTGGAGGGTATAACGTTTTGTGAGTGTGAGGGGGGGCGGAGAAGGGGTGGTGGTGAAGATAGGGTCCGTGAGACGGGCCCTACCAAAGGTGGAGTAATGGTGGGGGGTGATGGTGAGGGTGCAGGTTGACTGAATGCGTGCTCCTCTGTGGGTGTATGTGTGGGTGAGGGGAATGGTGATTGTGCCGTTAGTGGAGATGAGGATGCAATACATTTCGGTGTTGAGGAATATTTGTATGCTGGTGGTGATGGGGGGGGAGTTGGAGGGGTGTGAACGGAAGTAGGAGCCATCAAGGATTCAGGGAATTTCTCCAGGGTTGTGTATTGAGAGGCTCTGAGGGGGTGTTGGGGGGGGGGGGGGGCTGATGGGGGTGTGTGGTGGGTTATATATTCTGTGGCTGTTTGAGATAGGAGGGTGTATAGCCAATGTGTGGGTGGGATGGTGCCGTGTGAGTTGATGCAAGGGAGGGAAAGGGAGTGGCGGGACTGGATGAGGACTGTGGTGAGGCAGGTGTCAGCCCAGGACGAGCCTGGAACGTGGCCTGTGACGGGGGGGGGTGTGATGGTAATGGTGTGAAGGTGATGGTTGGGGGGTACGGGTTCATAGGGTGAATATGAAAATATGTGAAGGGATACAGGGCCGGATTGTGAATGAATGGGGTTATTGGGCAGGTGGAGGATATTTACCCAGAAGGAGGATGAGTCGGACTCGATCGGGGTGGGAGTGTCCAGCGGCTGGAGGGCGTCCGCGAACTGGAGGATGAATTGAGCCGGCTCAGGTAGGTCTTCGATTCTGCATTGGGGGTGGGTCGTGGGGGTTGATCCGGTGGAGGTGAGTGCGGTCGCGAGGTCGGAGGTGAGTAGGTCTTGTAGTAGAACGACCGATTCTTGGCCGGTGATACCGGGGAAGAGGGGGGAGCGGATTTTCACCCTTCGGCCTGACACTTCAGGAGCTGAGGCATCGCGTAGAAAGTGAATTTTCTGATGTCTTAGTTTATTCAGGAGCGAAGGGGAGGAGGCTGCAGAGGGGGGCACTGGACCGGCCGAACGGAATTCACGCTGGCGTGAAGCGAGTTGGTACATGAGGCCTACCGCTATACATGAGGTGGGAAGAACCAGGCGAAGTTCTTGAAAGCACGTACGCATGTCGTCTGGTAGGGGAGTGGTATCGTCACATTTCGGTGCTGTGGGGTGGTGTGTGCGGGTGGTGTTCGCGGTCCATTGAGTGTGGTGGGCGAGTTCCCGTCCGATTATATTTTTGATGCGGTTGGGGAGATCGGTGAGGTCGTTGAGGCACTCGAGGAGCCATCGGCGGGCCATCAAGCATACCGACGTGATCGGATCGGGGTGGGTCGGATCCGGCAAGAAGACGCCGTGAATCTAGAAGCGAGCAAGGTGGGAGGGGGTGGTGGAGTACTGGCATGTAAGGAGGAACGAGTCGACCATACGGGTAGAGAAGTCGTCGGCATGTCCCAGGGCCATGGTTGACCGGGGGGGAGTCAGGACCAAGGGGGTTTGGAGTCCACGGCGGAGAGGGAGGGGGTCCAGAGCCGTGCCCAAAATCTGATGGGGGTGGGTTAGTTGGGAGGCGGTGAGAAACGGGGTCAGTGGGTGTCTTGCGAGTTTGTTCTTGGGGTGGTAGAGGTCCGTGAAGCGGCCTTGCGGCGGGGGATCCCTCAGAAGCGCCTGCCTGTAGGTGGGGGGGGGGGGGGGTCGAAGACATAGCGTTCGAGCAAGATTCCGAGTGGTGGAGATTAGTAGTGGAGTTGAGTGTGGATTTTCGAGTAGATTTTTGAGAGTATTGCACGTGTTGGCTGCACGCGATCAGGCCCGATGGGACATGGGTTTGGTGGATGTTGGCGGCGGACAGGGACGTCCGGACGCTCGGAGGGGCGCGATGTGGCGCGCCGCCATCCGGGGAAGAGGTTTTTTGTAAGCGATGTGTTTTTTTGGTGTGTCGCGGTATTGTGACGGGTACATTTGTGGATCTCGAAGTGAGTGGCGCAATAGCTGTCGGGGGAAAGAAATTCAAATCCCCGGAAGCTGCGCCTTTGAGTGTGTACCGTCTGTTGGTGCTACGGATCCACTGACCTTGGTGAGCTAGGCTCGAGTGGGGAGAGGTGGATGTTACCAGCAATTCCACGGCCATGTCCACTAGTCTGTCGCTCGATGGGAGGCCATGCCATAGCGAAGACGATCGGCGTTGCTCATTCGAGCTACCGATCCATCCCCGGTATGTGGTTCAGTAGTACTTTAGTAGTACTTTGGATCGTTTTACTGTCTTTAGTGACGGTAGGATTTCTTTTCAGCTGTCCACTTATCGTGTATTTCCGTGGTGTTGATCGCCCAACGCGCGGTCGGGTACTTTCCTCCCGAGAGCGTGTGTCGAATAGTGTTGAAGAATAGTAACATTTGAATTACCTCGGCGTGCATAGTAGGCGGCATGTGACACAGTAGTTTGCGCTCCGCGGACACTCCGCGTTGGGCCTTTCTAATACGGTGGTACAAGCGAAGTCCGTCTTCCTCGGAGGCGACGAGGTCCTTCGTTAAGCAGTCGATGCCCGCTCCCCAGCGACTTAAGAATAAGTAAAGGAGTACAACAATAGTACATGCTCGTTGTAGCCGTACTTGATCTCGTATTGGGCTTGATTGGAGCGTCTCACGCGTAGTAACCTCCCTGAGTTGGAGGCGTAGGGCTTGGGCCACGCGTGGGGCTTTGACTACAATGGAGGCTGGTAGGTGTACTGTTGTAAGTAATACCGTATACGTATTAGTTGCAGATAGCTACTGTAAGCTACTCTAGATATGATTAGTACATGTCTAAATCGGACATACCGATAAACTGCTTGACTCGGTACAGAGCTGTCGCTAGGCTACAGCTCCAACACTTCTTTTGTCCCGACACCATGCATGTAGGCTGGTTGTCCTGTTTGCGTGACTCTGACTACGTTTGCGTGAGTTATCTTCCACACTAACCGTGTTTGCATGGTTCAATAGGTTATGGGCCCCCGCCTCACGTCACTCACGCGCGACAACCTGGTTCGGCGAGCCGCGATCGACAACTCTCCCGCAGAAGGCAAGTTTCTATAGACACCTAGTACTTTAACCTTGTAGTCGGCGGTATCGCCAGTATAAACTGCGATTTAAAACCCGCCACCACCCCTCTAAAGTCAGCTACTCGACGGCGATAGCGAGCCACCCACACCGACGCACTCGTCGTGTGTGGACATGGTGCACACATGTAAAAGCTGGAGAAAGGGGGGGCGCACTATCGGGTGAATATGCATCCACAGGTTGCACGACAGCCGTAGCTTACCCTTTTATTTTTATATTATCTTAGCGACGCAGCCGCCAGCGCAGCGCTCCACCTGTCCTGGCCTTGGCCTCGACTTGTGCCCCACACTGGGTGGAGGATATAGAAAAGATGCTTTGAGACACCCCGGGGCTACAAGCCGAGGGGTCGGCGGGCATCATGCCATTTCTCTGAAACCGCTGTTAGGCACGAGTCCGGCTAGCGGATTTAACGCTGCCTGTTTTTTATTCTGCTCTTTCTTTTTCGCCCTCTGTCGAAATGGCGCCGAAAACTCGCTCTGCCGACTCTCCGCATGTTTCGCCTCATGATTCCCCTTACCCAGGCTCTCAGCAGAGCACTATCGATCCCACCCATGATACTCTCGCTCTGCTCCTTGTGCAAATGGCGCGCATTAACGCTCGCCTCGACTCGCAGTCGGCCGACGTTGATGCTGTTGCTGCTGCGGTTGCTAATCCGCACACCCCTGTCACTCAGCGCCGCCACGATGCGCCGCTCGAACCCTTTCGGGACGGCCACGACGTGCACACCCTCCCCCTGCTTGAGCATCCCCAGCCCACCGGACGCACAAACGGCCTTCGCTGCTGCTACCGCTGCAGCTCATGTTGGCGACCCCACCGTCGCGCAGCGCCGTCCCGATGCGCACCTCGAGCCCTCGCGTCCCGATGCGCACCGCGACCCCTCGCGTCACGACCTCTAGGTTGAACACCTCCCACCACCCCCCCCATACCCCCCCGCTGGATATGCCCTTCACCACCCCGGACCTCTCATCCCGGAGGCGCCCTCTCACCTCGTCCCCCCCTCTCGTGACCACCCGCACCCGTACGGCCCGCCGCATACCATGGCCGGCCGCTCTCCCTTTCCCGGTGGCCCACCTCCTCCCTTCCATGGACGGCATTCTCCCCCAGCCCAACGTGGCGACCACACCACCCGTAGCAGTCGTCGCCCCACCATTGACCCGGTAGTCATCGGCCGAGCGGCACACGAAGCCCCCGGCTTCGACAAGGACGCCCTCAACCGGTCCATGAAGATGTCGGTCCCCGTCATGGGCCCGACCACGGACTTTAAGCAATGGAAGAGGACCTTCCTTAATTTCCTCTCCATCAAGGCCGCATATCTCATTCCGCACCTGGCCATCCGCGACTCCGGCGTGTGGCTCGACGAACCAGCACAACACTACGCCTACACGCTGCTCTTCCATGCAGCTAGCGCGAATCAGCGCGCTGACCAGGCGATGAAATGCGTTTCTCCGGCCCGCCATGACAGCGCCGCTGCCGCGTGGGACATCCTTTGTGAACGCCTCGAATGTCGGTCTTTTGCTCGCTCCTTGTCCCTCATGGAAAACCTGATGGTCAGACAGCGCCCTGGTCAGTCACTCAGTGACTATGTCCACTCCATGCGCCAGACCTTTGACGACTACAACGAGACGTGCCAAATGGTTGATGGCTCCGCTGCCATCCACCCCCACAACCTCGGTCTCCTCATGCTGCGCGGTATTTCCAGCAGCGGCCCACACGGTCAAGCGAAACAATGCGTCATCAACGCCTTTGACACAGACTACCGCATGTCGGCTGATGAAGTGATGGCCAGCATCCTCCACCTCGCGCACAACATGGACGACGACCCCGCCCCGGACACACCCGCTCCGGCCGCATCACCCCCTCCCATCTCCGCGTTCATCGCTGCGGGCCGCGGCTCGCACAACGGTCGAGGCCAACCACACCGTAATCCTCGCGGCCATCGACCCAACAAGTGTGGCGTTTGTGGCAGCCTCAACCATCTCATGTCCGCCTGCACTGCCACGGATGACGCTATCCTTAAGTGGAACCTCGCCAAGCGTAAGATGACCGTCCAGAAGTACGGCGCCGCCGGTGGCACCACCTCTGCTCACGCTGCTCTGCTGAGCGACGTCCCTGCCGACAACGCCCCCGCCGATGACACCGACAGCTTACCCACCCTCGAGGACTGCTTTGATGACTACGATGACGACGAGGTGAGTGTCCCTTTCAGCTCTGTGGCATTCTCCTCTTCCCTCACCCCATGTCGTAGCCTCTCACCGTTATGGGTCGTTGATTCCGCATGCTCGATTAACCTCACCGCGTTCCGAGATGACTTCGTGAAGTTCACACCCCCCTCCGCTCCCTCTCGCGTGGGCGGTGTCGGCGTTAACGTTAAGGGCAGTGGCTCAGTGCGGATTTCTGTCAGACTTGCCTTTGGCCAGCTCATTCACCGCACTGTGTATGCACTCTACACCCCCGACCTATCATCTCGCTCCGCTCAGCGTATCGGCATACTTCTTAGTGTCAGCTGGATGCAAACTCACAGCGGATGTGAATTCGTCTTCCCCTCCAACTCTGACACTGGTATGCTTTTGGTACCCACAGGCATGGGTGTGCTAGAACCGTCCGGAAACGGTCTCTACCTCTTTCCCCACCAGCCGGACCTCCCTTCAAGCCCATCCGCAACGGCGGCACTTGACCCCTCACCTCAGGTTGCCCTTACTGCCCAGTGTGACCCCGTACTGTGGCACAGTCGGTTTGGCCACCTAAACATGCAAAGCCTTCAGGCCCAATATACTCACGGTGTCCCGACTAGCCTTGTGTTAGTTAGCACTGTAAACTTGTGAGGCACCTAGTCCTTTTCTCACCTTAGCGACTAGGTCGCCGAGGGCAACTGCTTCGAGTCCGTGGTCCTTGATGAAGCCGTTGTCTGCCGATAGGTAAGGTCTCATACTCGAGGCCTTGACGGTACCTAGTTGTCCTAGTCACCCGACGTAGCGTGCCATGTGAGCCGGTGTAGCAGCGAGTGGCGCGAGTCTGTGTTCCTCATAGAAGTCGAAGTAACGGCGGATCGTACTGCCGTACGTTGTTGCTGTGCTAGATGCCCATGCTGCGGAGAGTGGGCTAGGGTCGTCGCGCCGAGTGCGTCAGAACCGAGAACTCCCATGGTTCGAGTAACAAATGGTACTCCACATGTGCTTCGACCACAGGAAGAGCGCGATGTGGGGGTCATCTTGCACACGGTCCATCAATTCACGATGGAAGTAAATGAGTGTAGAGCAAAGCTCCCCCGGCCACAACGCTGCTAACAAAGACGACCCACCTTTGGATCTTGCCCGTCAATGGTTAGGTGGCGTCCCGGCGTTGAGCTTGGCTTTCATGCGCTCCTCAATCCGAATAAGAACTACACGTTAAATTACATCGCAGCTGCCCACAATTAGTTGATAAATTTCAACGCGCCAACATTGGTATGAAACTTCACTGAAATGAATCTATATTCAAATGAAACTAAATTACATCAAATTTAGCAAGGAAGTGTTAATACGTGTATGGAATGTTAGCTACTTGAGCACCCATTGAGGCCAATTATGTTGTTGAAGAACTTAAGGTCACGTGTCGTAGATATATACAGGCAGAAAATTACATTTATGAGCAAACAAGAAATGAAATGGGGAATACATCAAGGTGCTATGTAACAGCTATGGATCTCAATAGGGCCCCAAAACTAAGCATGAAAGAGAGTGACTGAATGTTTTTATTAAATTGCATCATACCACGACTGCATCGCTTTAGTGACATTTTCAGAAAAATCACCACATTGTGCATGTAAAACGACAATATGGTTAAACAGAAATACACATTTATGATCAAACAGAAATTGAAATGGGGAATACATCAAGGTGCCATGTGACAGCTCAGGATCTCTATAGGACCCCAAAACTAAGTATGAGTAAGTGTGAGTAAATGTTATCAGTAAAACGCATGATACCGCCACAACGTCGCTTTAATACAATTAGAACGAAAAAAAATACACATTCATAATCAAATAGACTTTGACATGGGGAATACATCAACAGGTCATGTGACAGCTCAGGATCTCAATAGGACCCCAAAACTAAGCATGAATGAGTATGAGTAAATGTTTCAAGTTAAATGCCTCATATTATGAGAGCATCGCTTTAATGTCATTTTCAGGAAGTCACCAAAATGTGCATTTTAAACGAGAAATGATACACATTTATGATCAAACAGAAACTGAAATGGGGAATTCATCAAAGTGCCATGCAATAGCTCAGGATCTCAATAGGACCCCAAAACTTAGCATGAAAGAAAGTGACTGGATGTTTTTAGTAATATGCCTAGTACCATGACAACATCGCTTTAATGCCATTTTCAGAAAGCCACAAAATGTGCACTTCAAACGGCAAAAAATACACATTTATGATCAAACAGAAATTGAAATGGGAAATACATCAAGGTGACAGCGCAGAATCTCAACATGATCGTAAAACTTAGCATGAAAGAGAGTGACGGGATGCTTTTTAGTAAAATGCCTAATACCACGACATCATCGTTGTAATGACATTTTCACAAAACAACCGAAAAGTGCAATTAAAATGACAGAAAAACACATTTATGACGCATGACCTACGGCTTACCTCCAAAAGTCACTTTGAACTGTGCTTGACGCTATCCACCTCTATGTCCTCTTAACCTCTTTGGACATGAGCTCCGACACCACAATTGCAAGCGTCGGTAGCTTCTTCTCGGTGTGCTTGTACTTGTCGTCCCCTAAAAAGAAACAAGGAGCGTACAGTTCTCGACGTCGTTGACTCCCCACTTGTAGAAAATCTCGTCGACTGTTCAAGCTCCCTATGGACCGGAGGTGTTGTAGATTGTCTTCAAAACAATGGATGTCCCCCGCACCGTATTCTATTTGAAGATGCCGCAGGTGTGAGGTGCTACTTTGGTTAGGCTAAGTTGGCAACCTTAGACTAATAGTAGAACCTAATCTCTGGATCTAATTATACAGCGTAGAGAGAATTAGTAAGACTGTCTTAGGAACAGGGTTTCTTACAATCTGGGTGTGGCGTGATTCTATTCTGTACCGGTCTCTCACCTCTACCAGTAAGTCCCCGTCTTAAATATCCACACCTCAGGTGTTCTAGAAACAGCCTTAGAACCTGTAGCTTGTGCTGTCTGCTAACTAAACCAAACTATTACTAGTGATACAGGTTAACTCAGGTTACCTGTACCGTCTATCTAACCTTATCACACAAGCTCTTAGAACTATCTAGAAAAGAAATATGTAGAAGAGATAGAGATACTGCTAGTAACTCTGTACTGTCGAGGGAAAATACGGCAATACAGTTGTACTGCCGTGATGACAATAAAAGAGTCACTGAATATCGCTAAGATACAGGTACCATTTAGAGGAAATAAATAATGTCAGATACTAGCACTTAGCTAAATGGCTAGGATATGACACTCTCCCCTCCTTAAGCACCAGCGTCCTCGCTGTGCAGTACTCAGGGTCTTGGTTTCTTGGGGGTTCTTGCAGGCCAGCGATTGCGAAATCTGACAAAGTCAGGGGTGCCAGAAAATTCTCGATAAACATCCGTTCGAAGAAATTCGGAAAAGATGCTTAAGTGGTTGACTCCTCGCATGGGTTCCCAAGTGTCCTCGCTAGGTACGTTGAACGGTGCTGCCCAGCGGACCTTAAACAAAAGTCCCGTGCCATTGGAGTTAAAAGCCACGTCGAGTATTTTGTCGACTTCAAATCGCTTCGCATCGTGCACAATTGGAATTGGCTGCGCACTGTTGGCCTGTTCTGGTTCTGAATTCCATTTTTCCAGTAGACTGGCATGTACAACATCGTGAATCCGTACTCCAGGGGGTAGCTTAAGCCGAAATGCAACCGGGGAAACTTCCTCCGTAATGAGAAACGGTCCAATGTAGCGGTCGCGTAGTTTAGAACATGGCTGTTGTACAAACCGTAGATTTGTCGCCTTGAGCTTAACCTTGTCGCCAACTGTAAAAGGTACTGGTAACCGGTGCCGATTTGCAGCGTCTTGCATGTGTGCCTGGGCTGCTTTGACGCAGTCGTGGGCAAATCTGTGCATCTCGACCAGAATCTTCACTTGCTCCGGTAAAGTACGGCTAGGCTCGTTATCTTCAAATGTAGCCGTCGTTGGAGATGTCGGCTCAAATCCTAGCGTCGCCTTAAATGGAGACATAGTCGTTGACGTAGAAACCGCTGCGTTGATCGCGAACTCCACGTTGGTAAGGTGTTGAACCCAGTCGTCGTGCAAGGGGTGCACATAGCATCGTATGACTTGCTCCCATGTCTGGTTTACTCGTTCAGTTTGGCCATCTGTCTGGGGGTGATAGCTCGTAGAGATATTAAGCTTGGTGCCAACAGCCCTAAATAGGGTTTGCCAGAAGTCGCTCATAAACCGGGGATCTCGATCGGATATTAATTTCCGTGGTAAGCCAAAATGCCGAAAAACAGCGCGGTGCATAATTTTTGCTAATTGTTCCGCTGTAATCGTTTTCGTAATTGGCTCGACAATCGTCCGTTTCGTAAGCATACAGACGAATACCACCACAGCATCATACCCATCGCACTCAGGAAGGTCCGTAATCAGGTCAAGCGATACATGCTCAAAGGGCCTGGTCGGTACCTCATGCGATTGAAGGAGTCCATAAGGCTTGTGTCGCGCTGCCTTGTTGCGTTGACAGGTAACACAGCTGCGTACATAGTGTTGTACTGTCCGCTTCATGTTAGGCCACCAAAACGTCCGGGTTACTGCTGCCAATAGTCGAATAATACCAGGGTGTCCCGCGGTCGGTGCGTCGTGTAGTTCGTACAATACTCTTGATCGCAATGTAGAGACGTTCGGAACATACAGTCTTGTTCCGTAGGCGTACAAGAGTCCATTAGATTGACGTACCAGCCAGGTAGGCAGAGATTTCCGGGTAAGCAGATATTTGTCCGAATCGTAAGCGCTTTTGATTTCCGCATGAAGTCCAGAGTCAGGATGTAACCGGGATTCCAGGGAAAAAATCTGCGCGTGTAACTCGCATTCTGCTTCGTCGTTGGTCCAATCGCGTAACAGTTGCAGCTTCTGTAATGAGTCCTTCAGGTCAGGTCGGCGAGACAGAGCGTCTGCCTGGTTGACTGCTCCCTTCTTGTATACGATGTCCATCTGTCGCTGGTAAGGTGCTAGAACTTGAAGCCATCGCACCTGTCGAGTAGACAAATCGCGCTGCCGAAAGAAGTGTCGCAACGTGTCGTGGTCCGTAATTACTGTAAATCCCGCCGCGCCATCTAAGTAGCAACGGAACTTCAGTAGAGCGTCGCGAACTGCCAGTAGCTCTTGTTCGTGGACATGATAGTGTACCTCATGCTTGTTCATCCTTCGAGCATGGTACGCAACAGGTTGTAATCCAATACCTTGGTCTTGTAACAACACAGCTCCTACTGCAAATCCAGAAGCATCTGTGTACAGTGTGTACCTTGCATTAGGAGAAGTGTCAGGAATTACCAGTACTGGTGCACGTACCATCGCGTCTTTAATTTGCTCGAATGCTGACTCGGCTTGAGGAGTCCAGCGAAATTCCGGTGTCTTCTTGGTCAGGTCCGTTAATGGGGTTGCTAGGGTTGCGAATTGGTTGATAAACCTCCGGTAATATCCAGCAAGTCCCAGAAATCCACGTACTTCAGTCACAGATTTCGGTCGGGGCCAATTTTGTACTGCCTCAACCTTGTCGGGGTCCATTCGGATCTGTCCAGCTTCCACCACATGCCCAAGAAAATTGACGCTCGATCGTCCGAAGTAACACTTAGAGAGTTTGATATGCAACTGGTGTCGCTGCAGCTCTCGTAACACGAGTCGAATATGCTCGAGGTGTTCGTCGGCCGTCTTACTGTAGATCAACACGTCGTCCAGATATACCACGCAGAACTTGCCAAGATACGGGGCCAAAACTCGATTCATCATCGCTTGGAATCCAGCTGGGGCATTACAAAGTCCAAAGGGTAGAACGCAGTATTCGAACAATCCGTAATGAGTTCGGAATGCTGTCTTATGTATGTCGCGCTCCTTGACTCGAACTTGATGATAGCCTTTATACAGGTCCAGCGTGCTGAAATAGTGAGCCCCATATAGCGAGTCGAGTAACTCATCAATCCGGGGTAACGGTGTTCGGTCTTTCCTCGTGAGGTCGTTGAGTTTCCGGTAGTCTACGCACATACGCATGGTACCATCCTTCTTGCGTACAAATAAAATCGGGGCACCGTACGGGGATTTAGACGGACGAATCCAGCCTTTTGCGAGTAAGTCTTGCAACTGTACTTGAACCTCCCGGAGTTCTGCTGGTGACATACGGTACGTTCGCTCCTTGGGTGGTTCATCGCACTCCAAATTAATTTCAAAGTCACACTCGCGAGTTGGCGGTAGACCGTCAGGCTCCTTGATAATGTCCGTAAACTCATTCAGGGAATCTCGTAACGAAGTCGTCCACTCAGGTTGTTGATCAGTGTTGATGTCGTCGACCGCGTCCTGTACTTCTCGTAGTCCAATCACGAAGAGGTCTGCTGGTTGTTGTCTAAGCAGCTTTGCCATCGCATCCGCCTCCAAGTGATGTACTGTCACAGGTACGGTGTACTCGTCGCCAGACACCATAGCTTCGCCAGTTTTACGGTCGCGAATCGTTTTAGTAGACCAATCTATATCCGGGTTGACGGCTTGTAACCAAGGTTGACCGAGGATGATGTCGAATTTATCCAGTTCTGTCGTAATTGCGTCCAGACGTATGTCCAGGGTCCCTACTGTGAGCACTTCATTCCGTAGTCGCTGGCGAGTCGTAGTTGTACTACCATCTGCCAATTTTATCCGGTATTTCTCTCCAGTAACCGTCGGGATGTGATGCTCCCGTACCCACTCAGCCTTGCAGAAATTTTCCGAAGCGCCAGAGTCAACCAAAATACGGCATCGATGTCCGCGTAAGGTGCCTCCCAACACTAACAGACTTGTTCCAGACTGGGTTGTGGATACATGTAGCGTCGCAGGAACACTGTCTTCTAGTCGGACGTTCTTGTTCATCCACCCGTCGATCGGTTTCCCAAAAGTCTCGTAACGAAGAGGGAACTGCTGTTCTCCACAGACTAGATAACCCGTACGCCGTGCCGAAATTAATTCCTTCCAGGTAGCCCATACTGCCGAAGAAGTTGACGTAGCGTCCGGTATCGATCCGGGTCGAACGCGAGCGATATACACGTAGTGCTTATTTTGTCCGGAAGACTCCGTCCCTAAAAGGCGTAAATTTGTTTCGCTCACCTTAAATCCAGTTGTCTCCGTAAGAGCTCGCACTGCTGTGTATTCCGGGGTCGCGTCTTCAATCTCCTGTTTGCCACCAGGAAACCAGACCATGCCAGTGTCCTCTTTCGCTAGTAACACTCGTCGGCCATCGGTAACAAGAGTCGTCGAGTGAGTCCAGTAGGTCTTCGGGGGATTCTGTAGATTCTGAGGCAGAAATCGAACTCGATCGGTGTCGTCGACGTAGACTTGCGTCGTCCATCTTGTCGGTCCAACATCTTGCCTTCTTCCTTCTATTCCATCGTTCGTGGGGCAGGTAAACACATGTTCTTTCGCCGCCAGCTCGTCGACAAGTCGGAAATTTCGCAGCAGCTTGAACCATGGTTTTGCCCTCCATTTTGGAACCACTATAACCGCTCGCAGATGGGGATGAAGCAGTTTACTCCGCAAATAATGGCCCAAAAAATCTTCCAATTCATTAAATGGCGCATTTAGCCAAATTCTCCGGTACTTCTGTAAATCTCTCTCCTGAAACGGGCGCGCCGGACAGCAAAAATCCTCCGCCACTTGAGAATTAAGGCCGTCATTATCGCTAGCTCCATCTAAGTCGAAAGGTCCGTAGGTCTGAGAGTACTTCAGGAAATACTCCCTATTCATCATCCAGTCGCTAAAGTCCTTGCTCCTAAAGACTGGCCTCAATGTCGTTTGAGGTAACGGGTCTCGTACTTCTTCTGTTCTGGTCTCTTCCTGAGTCGCTGTAGGAGACGAAACCTCATCCTGCAGCTTGCCGCGAGCTGCCGACTCAGGTCTCACTTTCCCGGCCGGGATTTCCTCGTTCTGTCATTCTTCTTGTTCTTTCTGTCTGGGCAGTCGATAGCGATGTGTCCCTTCTTGTGGCAAATGAAGCACTTGCCCTCCTTCTTAAATCTGTCGACCTCCTCTTGAGTGAGGCGTCTAATCTCGTACAGCTCCCGCGGCTTTTCTTCGGTCGCGCCATGCGAATCTTCCTCCGACTCACTGTCGATCTCCTCCACTGCCTCTGAAAAGTCGCTGTCTTCTTCGATGGCGTTCAGTCGGCCTGTCGAGCGTTGGGTCGTCTCAATCTTGGTCTCCGCTGCCTCCGCTCGCAGAGCTGCTTGAATCGCCTCGTGTAGGGTCTTAGGGTTTTTCAGGGCAACCTCCTTATGAATCGAGGGTCTCAAACCGCGCTGGAAATCATGTACGTTATCTTCTTCGTGACGGTGAGGAAGCTCCAATAATTGTTCTCGAAAATAGTTCGCGTACTTCAGGACCGTGGTTTTCTGTCTCGCTTTGTCCAAATTCAATCTCGCTTGTTCCGCCGGTGTTCTTCCGCAGAATTCCTGAATTAAGGATTTCTCCATCTCAGAAACTCCGGAAAATCCTCCACCGACTTCATCTCCAGTCTGCGCAACTTGGGAGTACCACCACTTCGATAGTGGTCCTTCCAGAAAGCCAGATACCCAGTACACTCCTCTTTGCTCTTCAGGGTTAACGCTGTGATACCGTAGATACCCTCGTGCATGTCGGAACCAGTTTCTCAGTTCGTCGATGTTAGTCGTAGCGATGCTCTTGATCTTGGCTGGTTTGACATCGTTCGGCATCATGCTTGGCATCTCTCGCGTCCTCTCCGATCTCAATTGTTCTCCTCGAAGAAAATTCTCCGTTTCTCGGCTTCTGTTCACTCGTCCTTCAAAATGTCTGAAACCGTTGTCGACGTGGTCACGCAGTTGAGATAGCTCAGTCGAAAAAGTGTCAACTCGGTTACTTAGTCGTTTGTAGCATCTCGGTGACGTGTACCGACATAGGCTCCATCGTGGGACTCGATCCTTCTCGCACTGTATGTCTTCTATCATCTGTCGACGTCGGCTGTGTCGGCCCAGAAGGCGCCCCCTCTGGTCGACCATCAACTTCCTCTGATAGTCTCTCTCCTGCTCGGTTAGACATCTTCGTCTCGTCTAGCTGTTCTGAGGCTCCGAAACCACGTGTGAGGTGCTACTTTGGTTAGGCTAAGTTGGCAACCTTAGACTAATAGTAGAACCTAATCTCTGGATCTAATTATACAGCGTAGAGAGAATTAGTAAGACTGTCTTAGGAACAGGGTTTCTTACAATCTGGGTGTGGCGTGATTCTATTCTGTACCGGTCTCTCACCTCTACCAGTAAGTCCCCGTCTTAAATATCCACACCTCAGGTGTTCTAGAAACAGCCTTAGAACCTGTAGCTTGTGCTGTCTGCTAACTAAACCAAACTATTACTAGTGATACAGGTTAACTCAGGTTACCTGTACCGTCTATCTAACCTTATCACACAAGCTCTTAGAACTATCTAGAAAAGAACTATGTAGAAGAGATACTGCTAGCAACTCTGTACTGTCGAGGGAAAATACGGCAATACAGTTGTACTGCCGTGATGACAATAAAAGAGTCACTGAATATCGCTAAGATACAGGTACCATTTAGAGGAAATAAATAATGTCAGATACTAGCACTTAGCTAAATGGCTAGGATATGACAGCAGGGCTGGCGGCAACGAGTAGTTGAATCCGCAGCTTGTTGTAGGTCCAAGGGATGACGAACTCTTTCTTGTTCGCCACCAGCCAATGAACGCGCGTGGTCAAAATAACCTACGCGTCACTCATGGAAGTATGTTGCACTCTAGCATCTACGCCGAGCTCCTCCTTCAGCTTCGCCATCCTCCGCCGAAGAACACTTGTCCACCTAAGCTTGGGGAGCTTTGTGCCGTAAGGTGGCACTACCTTGATGAGGCCCTCCGCTCCTTGCTTCGAAGAGAAAAGTTTTTGGATGGTCAAGGTCCGTGCTCGCGAGCTGAGCTCAGCCGTGCATGCGCATGCGGAGGCAAAGGTTTGTTGTCATGTGCCTCTCGGCTGCTTTTTTTTCTTATTTTTGTTTTGCTGGTGGATTAGGGGGCTATAGTTAAGTGCCGGGTAGTTAGGGTTACCCTCCCTGCTTGTGTCTTATCTGCACACAGTTTAAGGCCGCTTCTTAGGTGAACTTTGCCACCATCCGCGAAAGATGAGATGGTGGATTCCACTGTTTTTTGTAATCATATCTATTGTAAGCGTACATATATTTTACAAAGAATAATATGAATATGCTCTTATAGCTCAGTGGTAGAGCACTCGTTTAGTAAGCGAGAGGTCCTGAGATCGAGACTCAGCAAGAGCAGACAGAAAAGCACAATTGGTGCATTAGAAAAGCATATTTTAATTACATTCTGATTCAATGCCAGCAATCGGAACAGGCCCTACATGGAGCATTGTGCACATGCTCGTATTATATGAGCCTGTGTATTTTCTTATAACCACTATATGACGACGGACACACAAAAAGGAGTAGGTACCTGGTCAACATAACAGTCATGGTACCTGCGTAGTCGCTACATTCAGCGCACAAATACATCAAAATGTGCAACGTAAGAAACACACACACACACACACCATACAACTGGTCCAGGGTAGAAAACTCCTTGTGGATTAGTTTATAGTCGCAGCGACGCCCAGGCCACAAGTCACATGGCATTAGATTAATGAAATAATTTTGTAGTTGGTGCTCAACTGTGGGGGCTCAACCACTAAGTGAATATGGCAATTTTGGGGGACAATATGTAGTCCATCATCGCCCGTATGCTCGAGCTTGGAAATTTGGCCAAATGTAGCTCTCGGCTGTAGCGTCTTCTTCACATGCGGTGGTTACCAGGTTGGAAATACCTTTAACATTGCACAGGCTATGCAATCGACATACAGCCAGGCAGCCATGCAAGCAGCAACCCCAGCGCCATGGCACTCAGTAGCGCATTGCCCCCCTTTGAATCGGTTCGGTGTACCGTATGGGATTCCACCCCCTCAAACCCGCGAGCATGCATCGCCACCGCAATCTTATCCGCGTGCGCGAAGAGGTTCCTCAGCAGTTTGGCTGACATCGCCACAATCAAGTCCACACTTCCAGTGAAGCCTAGCTGCGACCAGTTGATGTTCCGAGCCGCGAGGCCCAGCGCAATGTGGCGAATCTCTTCAAATACCTGCGCATCAATGGCAGTAAAACAGTTACAAATAACAAGAGTATCAACTAAAAATATCTAAGACATCAAAGTATATTCACGTTTTCAAATGGAGCAGAGGGGTGGGCAGGGCAGGACTGGCAGGGAGCTCACCAGCGACATAAACCTGAGGGAAAGGAGGAGGGAGAACACGAGCTGCTTGACAGGTACACCGATGACGCGAAGGGGGTGCAGGAACCAGCCCAGCGCGAGTGCCATTGACTCCTCCGTGGTGGTGAGCAGCGTGAGAGCGGCGGCCTGGATGACGCTGAACGTGAGGCACGCGGCTGAGATGGCCAGGTTGAGGGACTTGCGCGTGATGGTGAGGGGGCCCAGGTTGGCCAGCACGTATGAGTAGCCAGGGAGGAGTTCGGGGTCCAGCGCCAGCCCGTCCATCGCATGCGTTCTCATTGATACCACTGGCGGAATGCCGTCCGCGCCCAACAGTGTGCCAAAGAATATGAAGGCGCAAAGGAGGAGGAGCGGTTTCAGCTGCGGCTTCCATGTGCGTGCGGGCAGCATTGACACCGTCAGGAACAGCACCAGCAGTGTTGCGGATAAGCGGACGGGCACTGTGGAACGAGCGAGGCAGCACATGAGAGAGAGCAGCCATATCTGCGGGAGTGGGCACAACAACCGTCAGCACTTTAAGTCCAGGGTGGGCCACGAACCGTAGCACCCCTTTGAACACCTCGTGTGGTCAGATGTACGGTGAGCATCACCTGTTTAACCCTGGCATCCACGACGTGCAGAATCGTCCGTGGCTCCGAAATGTATGACCTGCAGCAAAACAGGGTCACTGATTTTAGGGTCTGACAGGCGCAAGCCTTTACGGTCTGTGCCTCAGGGCTTCTACGGCCGTGTTTGGGGTTGCGCCCGGGGACGAGTTGTGCCCCAATCGTGAGGTTGGTGTGCTGGGGGTAGCGGACGGAGGTCTCACCCGCAGGGCACGTTGGTGGTGTTCAGTAGAGCCGTCAGCGCGCGTTGCCCTAACGGCTCGCGCTTGAAGGGCTCGGGCTTGCCGGACTGCTGCTTATGCTGTGCCTCTACGACCACCGTGCCCCGGCGGCAGCGGGCTCCTGATCGGAAGTCCGTTCGACGACTGAAGCAAAGGGCTTTCCACGTACTGAGCTGTGGGTGCACAATATTACTCGGTGTTGTGTTAGTACGGGTGGCCGCGTGCCCTCGTCCGGCGGGTCGCGCGTTGGGGTAGAGCGCGGTAGCCATGCCGGTAGTTGCTGTGGGACCTCCGCTGTCGGCCTCCAAGTTTGGTACGGGTTGTTCGAGACCCTTATAGAGTGCAAAGATTATGGGAGTTGGGGGGGGGGGGGATGTTCTCAGCAACGCTTAAGCGTGTGCATACTCTAAACGCGCGCGACAGGCATAAAGTTGGCCCAATTGATGGACTTCGCCACAGTACCTACGGGTACCATCAAAGGCTGAGGAGAGGCAGCCGAGCTGGGGCGCGTTGATGGGACGAGCACTGGTGAGTGGGATAAAACGATGGGCGGCGCTTCTGAAGAAAGAAAAATAAAAGTTTCTTGGAAGAAAAAAAATGAGTGGAAGCCATCAAGAAAAAAAAAAGGCGCGGCTTTTATTGAAACCAATTTAGGTTTAAGGCCGGTTTTACTTAGCCACCATCCGCGGAAGATATGTTTTGAAAGCAATTATTTCAGTGCTTTTATAAAGGAAATACAATTTCTTACAAGAAAAAGCAGTGGAGGCCACCAAGCAAACAGAAGAAAAGAGGAAAAAATCTAAGCCCGAGGAACAGGAAGGCATGCCACAGCGTCAGCACTGCCCTCCTGAAGAGCGTCGCGGAGATAGGAACCCAGAGTACCATAAAGAGCAACAGAAAGACGTTGCATGAATTCACGGCGCACATCCCCCAAAAAACGCCGAAAAGGAACATAAGTAGATCGACGAACATAATGTTGCATACGGACATAACTGTATGAGCGCAAGGAGCGAGAGTCAGTAGCTCCCATGCCAAGGAAGTGACGAACAACCACCAAAATAGCTAGGCGATCAACCAACTCAGCCACCATCGGCGCCAACCGGCCCCCATCCTCCATGGCGAAGGGATACTAGTAATCATGGATTGACTGAACCGAAGGCGTGCCAAACCCTAAACCCTCACAAATAAAAAAAATTATTTGTGAGATGGGTATACGGGTTCGGGCCGTAGGGTAAGCGGCGCGATGCGATGCCGCCAATGCCCCCGTGGCAGTACTAGTACCCGTAGCGCACCCGCACAACAGATAGAGAGACAGAGAGACACTCCCGTATCTCTAGTCGTCCGTCGTCATTTTCTTATATTGGTAAATCTTGGGGTTTAGCGGTTAGCTAACGTACCATGCTGAGTCCGCCAAAGGCAACGCGCGGAGACAAAATATCACATGCGTAGTAAAATGTTCGCGGCAGACGCCCATATGCTTTACATGTAAAGAATCTCTTGTAGCTGGTAGCAACCACCTTCCGCCTTTGCGCTCGCCCAATCGCCTCGCTTTCGTAGTTGCGCAAGGTGACAACTTACACTCGATTGAGTCGAACGCAACCGGAACTCTTTAACCCGCTCAAACACGATGGCTACATATAGGCAAGTTGTAGACGAAATTCGCGACGCGCCGGAATTTGTTACATCTATAGAATTCAAACAACAAGAGCAACGCTTACTCGCTAACGCAACATCCTCATAAAAGCGTTTTAATTGTCACTTTGAGCAAGCCTTTACCAAACTAACGGACACGATGACCTCGACCCTCATAACACAACTATCGGAAGCACGGCCATTCACCAACCAACCAACAATTCCCATCGGCGTAAACGACACGCCGGAGGGTGGAATTACGGACCACGACGCCCGTAGCGCACAACAGTCGACCGAGCGACCTTCGATCAGCCCTACCGTGTGACCCCCAGACCCAGCCCAAGCGACGACGGTAACCCCAACAACACTGCAAGATAAGGAATACCACATCGACACATAACTCTAGGGATCTTACATTGCCCAAGGCCTCGAGCTACTACCCCCCCCCCCCCTCCCCGACATCTCGACGGCCCACAAATATGCAAACTTACATGCAACACCTACCGCCAACTCGCTCCCCGCCCGCCGGCACAACGCGACGCTCGAAGAATATCGCGCCACGGTATGTCACGCTGCCTACGCCGCATGCGCTAACACGACGAACATATCATCTCTAGAAGACATTCAAAATTACCCTAAGGACTCAAAAAAATTCCAAGCCGCGGTCGTCACCATGCGTCAAAGCAACCACACCCACAACGCGCTCGAGGAGGTCACCCGTGTGCGGGTATCCCACATCCGACACACCAAAGGCGGAGGGGAGACGAACAATACAGACCGCGTTTTCGCGGAACTCGTCTACGAGCGTTTCCTCAAACCGCGACCGGACGTTGCCTCCTCCGAGTACGATAGCCTACACCGAGCCTTCATCTACAAGACGCTCGAGTGCTCCTTATTCGCTCGCGTCAAGGAAACTGTTAGAGGTACCTTCGCACGCAAGACACCAAACACCAACCGTTCTAACCCCGAAACGTCCTAACTCTACTACAAGACCCCAACCCAAGCCCAAGCCACCACCGAAAGACACTACCGGCACCAAAAACCCGAAGCCCAAGAGCCCCGTCAAGAGCGCTTGATGGTGTGACTCGCCGCGGCCTGTCATACAACGACCGTTCGAACTTCATGCGTCACCGCGTGCGGAACATAGCATCATAGTGGAAACAATTAGGTGCGAGCGAACAAGTGCTAGGCTGGATTCGTCACGGGGTTCGCATACTTTTCACCGGCGGCCGGGAACCTGTTAGAGTTGGGAACGGATAGTTACACGGAGGTCGTGCCGGCCCCACAAGGGGGCCGGCTGTGGTGACTAGAGAAGTGAGTGGAGAGAGATGGCGGCCGGCGAAGGCACCGGCAAGGCCCGCCGACCGCCACTAATAGGGAATAGAGTACCGCTAATAGCATAACACTAAGTACTAGAATGACAAATAGCTACCTTGTACATAAGTACTATGCAACGGGATGCTAGTGCTAACACCCCCCCTCAAGGTAGCCGAGGTCTTGACGTCGTCCTAGCTTGCGTTGAGGAAGGTGTCATCTTGGTAGAAGGTGTAGTGCTTGTAGCGTGTGTCACCGGCCGGGTAGGTGTAGCGACATGCGCTCACGAGAACGTGCCGCTACCGGCGAGTTGCCGATATGAAGCAGTTCCAAATGTACTGCGTAATGTACTATTTTCACATGTAGCGGGAAAAACTGTCCACGGGGGAATTAGCCGACGCATGAGAGCGACCGGCGAGGAAGAAGCACAGCCAACAAGGCCGTTAGGAGCGTGTAGGCACGCAAAAAACATAGACGGGCGCTCGTGTTGACTCCCCCTTTTCGCCGTGGGAAAGTTAAGCTCCTCGCTAAGTAAGGTGAGCGTTGCGGCGTTACCTCGGGAAAAAACAATAACAGTACTAATTAAAGTACGCACGGGCCGAATTTTTCGCGGGTCGGTCTGAAAAACCAGATCCGGTCGAGAGCATCGGTAGGCTGAAGGCTAGGTGAGACTGAAACCTGGGTGGGGCGAACGTGGCGCCGGGCGCTTTACACACGCTCTTCTCCTTTTTACGTGGGAGATGGTAGGACAGTCGCGGACAACCAGCTCGAAGGCGAAGCGTGGGGTCGGTGGGACGATGAATTACTAGCGTGGCGCCGAGCGCTTTACACACGCTCTACTCTTTTTTACGTGGGAGTAGGTAGGACTAGCGTGGCGCCGAGCGCTTTACACACGCTCTTCTCTAGTGTAACTTGGTGGAGGGCCCATAACCTGTTAGAGTTGGGAACGGATAGTTACACGGAGGTCGTGCCGGCCCCACAAGGGGGGCCGGCTGTGGTGACTAGAGAAGTGAGTGGAGAGAGATGGCGGCCGGCGAAGGCACCGGCAAGGCCCGCCGACCGCCACTAATAGGGAATAGAGTACCGCTAATAGCATAACACTAAGTACTAGAATGACAAATAGCTACCTTGTACATAAGTACTATGCAACGGGATGCTAGTGCTAACAGAACCCCCACCTTTCAAGAACGGCATCTCTATGCTCGACGAGACATAGCAGCAAATCGCCTTCATGGACTCCGAGCTTCCAAGATTCTTGATGGCAAGCGCTTGGGAGCCGTGACAACGCAGCATGTGGGTTTCAAGAATGTTTTTAGTCCTCAAAAGTCCGCTCCGCCAACAACGGCCGCTCCATATTCTCCCCAATCG
The DNA here is from genome assembly GCA_026401115.1 of Tetraselmis chui. Classification (NCBI taxonomy): domain Eukaryota; kingdom Viridiplantae; phylum Chlorophyta; class Chlorodendrophyceae; order Chlorodendrales; family Chlorodendraceae; genus Tetraselmis; species Tetraselmis chui. Next base: position 22,161 of record JAPMLY010000117.1, read on the forward strand.
AGACCGCCTACGTGCACAACAACAACTCAGGTTACGATTTGAAAGCGATACTGAACGAGTATTTGGAAGCACGAGACTTATGATCACGCGCACATCAGCAACACCACATCACTTGGAAATAGTTGAAGGCCGTGCGAGTCGCAGTCCTTTCGTTCCTGCCGCTACAACGCGGACGAAAGGTACTCATGCACGAGGACAGCCAAGCACTAGTGACTGTACTTAGTCACCTCACATCCCGATCGCGAGCCACGATGGACGAAATGCGAAAAATCCGGGAACTCATCGGCACCAACAACCTCAGCATTCGCGCGCGGTATATTCTATCCGCGGCGAACGTCTAGGCCGACAAGCTCACCCGAGAAACAGACAAAAACGACAGACATTTCAACCCTGCGTCTTCACTTACCTCGACTCGTTGTGGGGCCCTCATTCCATCGACAAATTCGCCGCGCAAGGCAAAGCGCAGCTTCCACAATACAATTCATGGTGGCGAGACCCACCTCCGAAGCTGTAGACTACCTACTCGAGAAGCTCTCCCCGAGAAGCTCTGGACCAGGGACACGAGATGGTGCAACCTAGCTTGGACGCTCTTTCCCGACCTCGTCCGAAAGTTACGCCAATTTGGCGCCGCGGCAACTGTCATCGCGCCGTACTAGCCTTCCAAACAATGGTACTAACTACATAGCGAGCTAGACGACGAGCAAATCATGTCACCCTCTCCCGAGATTTGTTGTTTCCGGACAAGTGCGGAGCGTACGAGGTCGTAGGACCGCCCGGCTGGAGGGCCAGGGCTTTCCACATACCACACCGCCATGGCTCACACGAGGAACACTCAACGCAGCCCCGGCCACCCGGACGTCCGCGTCCCTCCCCACCCTCGTCCGGACAACAAGAGACAACAACAACAACAACCCCGCGGCGCATGTAAAGTCCGACTCATCGATCCTTCGGCCCACGCACTTTGGCACGCCTCGATGCGCAACCACGTCGGAGCACTCGTCGGAACGGACGACATGGGCGACCTCGTGCTCGACATCCCAACCGGATCCCTCCCCCACACCACCTACAACAACTACGGCACCGGAATGCGGCGTTTCACTGTGTCTTGCAAAGAGGGCATCACCCCACCACGTGCTACCGCGGCCGACATGCTACGCTTCACTGCATGGCTCGCCCGATCATGGACAATCGCGGCGAGCCGCCTCCAGCCCCACTTCTCCGCGATCAACATTTTTTTCCGAGACCACCTTGAGGAGCCAATGGCACCGGGACCACTTTTGACGGACGCGCGTTGGGGACTCGCCATGCAACAATAGCCCATCGCCGACCCACACGTTCAAGTCCCAATCCCAGCACCGTCGTACAACAAATGCTACAATTTGCCCACCGTCATTACCGCGCGTTAATATGGCAGCCGGACACCCTCGTACACAGCAAAACCTTCCGCGCAATTCTCGTTGTCTTAAGTAACTACTGTAATTTTTGCCGCGCGGAAACCAGAGTACGCTGCCACGTGGACGACATCGCGATCGATAGGACGGGCGTTAACATATTCTTATTCGTACGATATGCAAAGGGGGATCAACGTACAATCGCGGCCGACAAGCCGCTCCTACAACTCAGGATTGATATAGTTCCGCTACTCGTGGACCTCATAGATGCGTTTTCCGCTAGACGCACCAGTTACTTCTACCACCTTGAAAATGTACCCGAGCCTACAAGCTTTTGGGCCATTACACGCGACGAGACACCGCACGCGTGGACTGCATGGACCACCGGCGTTTCATGGATTCGAAAGGCGTCTAACACCATCGGCGCATTACCCCCCCCCCCCCCCCCCCCCCGAATTCAAGTGGACATCGCCTAGCCTACGGAAAGGCGCGGCGCCCGCTGCCGCATGCATCGGCGCACCCCTCACCAAGACTCGCTACATGTACGGTTGGTCGAAAACGAGCGACGTCGTCACTGGCAAGTACATCGGCCCTACCATGAGTGCAACATACACCAATTGCCTTGTTGTTGTTCGCTTGGCTAGTCGCCACACCCCCGGTTCAGTAGCCTACGCCGACCTTCGGCCGTTTTTATATGGCTTAATTTGACTCCCATTCGCCGAATTCTTATATTGGTAAATATTGGGGTTTAACGGTTAGTTAACTTACCATGTTTAGTCCACCAAAGGCAATGCGCGGAGACAAAGCGTCACATGCGCAGTAAAATGTCCGCGGCGGACGCCCACTTGCTTTACATGTAAAGCAGCTCCTCTACCTAGTAGCAGCCACCTTCTACATTTGCGCTCGCCCAATCGGCTCGAGCAACCCACCCAGCCACCCTTCCCTGATCAGGGACTGGATCCGGATCCTACGGCTCCGCGAATCCCCGAGACTACTCGGGTTCGGACTCGGTCTCGTGGGTCCGGACCCTAGAATAACAGGTAATCGCGGGATCCGGACCCTAGAATCACAAGTAATCGCTGGATCCGAACCCTAGGTTCGGTAGGTAATCGCGGGATCCGAACCCTAGAATCAGAGTTTATCGTTGGATCCGGTACCAGTTATTGTAAGTAATCGTTGGATCCGGTACCAGTTATTGTAAGTAATCGTAGGATCCGGTACCAGTTATTGTAAGTAATCGTTGGATCCGGTATTCATCGTACTTTAATGGATCCGCGGTAATCGCGAGTACCTCATCCTCGCAAAACGATGTGGAATCGCGATACCCAATCAGTACTCACGATTCCGAGTATCTCACGATTTTGTGGTGGCCCGAAGTGACACGCTTTTTTTTTGGGAGGTATTTGGCAATGTAAATCTGTTGAGGTGTATGTCTAGAATTGGTTCAATAGCTTGTATGGGATCCAAGTGTGGCGGTTAGCCTCTGAAAGCTAAACGCTAGCACAAATCTGTTCTAGTCTGTCTAGTTCTGTTGTTGCAAGATGGCAATTGATGTTGTCGAGAGGCAATTGATGAAAGATGTTTCACTGCTGTACTTGGGCAGTAGATGTTGTAAATGAACAAAGGAATTGTTAAAAGGTTCTGTCACCTCCCTCTACTGCACTGGGCTTAAATAGGTTTCAGCCCAGACTAGTTACGCCTGCAAGCTACGCTTACGTGTCAGGCGTTAGTGCTGCTCAACCGTCGTCATCCGCCTCGAGACGCGGCCTGCCTAGCATTGGGTTTCACGACGCGGCTCCTTCTGCATTGGAGAGCTCGCTCTGGCGCGTCATCTGGCTGGTTAGATTAATTATGCATATCTGTACGTACCGGGAGGTACTGGTCGTACTGTAGCATCAGCACCATTACAATATTGCAGTAGCGACGTACCCACGAGTATACGTCCATCCTGTGGAAAAGCACGAATTGATATCCGTAACGAGTACCTGTACAATGTCCTGCAATGTACTGTTGCAGGACTGTACTCGTCACACTCGTACCCTCCCCCTCTTGACAGATCAATGAGGCCGCCGCGAGGCAGACCTCCGTGGTTCTTGGCTCCTTTACTGAAGCAGTTACTGGGACTCAGGAATGCGCGCTGGGTGAGCGTGCATGAAGTCAATGTACGCCTGAGTCTTGGCGAACTTGCGCCATTGGGGCGTCTCCAAGAATTCTTGTAACGCAACTGTTCGATGCACCTCGTTCAAACGGTGCCAGACAGGTGGAATGTCGTCATCACTGAAGTGCGTCATGAAGAGCAAATATTTGCCTCGTCGTCCAGGTAACGACTTGATGCACACAGCAGAGATGTGAGAGACGTCGAACTCCTCGTCGTCTCCTTCAGGGACAGTCACTGGGACAGCTGGTCGTAGCAGAGCGGTAGAGCAGGGTCTTAAGTTGTTAACGTGGAACACAGGATGTAAGCGTACTGTCGCTGGTAGTTTCAATCTGTAACTGTGTTTTCCAATCTGCTCCTCCACTGGAAAAGGGCCAAGCTGTCTGTCTCTGAGTTTCCTGTTCGGTTGTCCTCTGAGAAAAAGATTTGCTGTGACGACTGACACCTTGTCTCCCTTAGCGAAGTGTGGCGCTGTAGACGGTTCTGTGCGCGCTTGCATTTCGTCCTTGTGTAGCTGTAACACTGAGCGTACCAGGGTGTGCACTTCCTGTAACAATCTCAACCGTTCTGTTGCGTCTTGCGAAAAAGGAATTGATGGTCGCATGCTGAAGAGCAGGTCAGGAGGCTCCTCAGGAGAAAAACCAAAGTTAGCCTCGAACGGTGTGTGCTCAATTCCGAGTGCACGCGAAGCGTTGTACGCAAACTCCACTTGCGGTAGAAGTGTCGACCAGTCAGAGCCATCATAGCAACAGAAGCAACGAAGAAGCTGCTGAAACGTGCTGTTCACGCGCTCTGTCAGTCCGTCTGTTTCTGGGTGTCGGCTGGTAGACATGTTCAGACGCGTTCCAAGGCGTCTCCAAAGTGTCTGCCAGAAGGCGCTGACAAATTTCGGGTCGCGGTCGCTGATCAGCACACGGGGCAGTCCATGTAAGCGGTAGACTCCCTGTAAAAACAAAGTTGCAGTTTCTTCGGCAGTAATCGACTCTGTGCATGGCAGAAAATGGGCCATTCGAGTTAGATGGTCTACTACAATCAGCACACTGTTAAAGCCGTTGCTCTCAGGCAAGTGTGTCAAGTAGTCAAGACCAACTGTGTGCCACGGTCTGGGTGGAACAGGCAATGGGTAAAGAGTCGCGGCCATCTGCGGTCGAATCTTCGCTCGTCGGCACACGACGCAGCGTTCACAAAAATCTTTCACGTCTTGGCGGATTCGTTTCCACCAGAATCTGTCGAGTGCTTTAGCAAGAGTGCTAGCAACTCCTCTGTGACCAGCTGACGAACTTTCGTGCAGCTCTGTGATCAATCTCAGTCGGAGCTCAGAGTTCTGTGGAATACAGAGGCGATTGAGACGCCAAAAGTACCCATCTCTGGCTTCTATCCGGCTGTCTCTTGTCCACTCACCATCGTCCCCATAAAACGAATCTCGTGAGAACCCCTCGCGAATGAGATCAGCGAACTCAGGGCTCAGCTGCAACGCGTTAACAGTCAGTGAATTTAACTGTGCGTCTTCAAACAGCAGCTGGGACTTCCGTCGTAATTCTCGATCTGACGGAACCTCGCCATCCCAAAATAAGGGTACTGTGGCCTGAGGTACGAAGTCTGGACGCCGGCTTAACGGGTCAGCTTCGTTCAGAGCTCCCTTGCGATATGCAAGTGTCATCGAGCCCACAAACGGTTGCAAATCCCGCAGGTATCTTGCTTGCCGCTTGTTCAGCCTGTTGTTCGGTTGCCTGAGCAGATGTCGCAGTGTGTCGTGGTCTGTTACGACAAGGAACTTAGAACAGCCTTCAAGATAGCACCTCCAATGCTTGACAGCTTCGCATACGGCCAAAGCTTCTAAGTCGTACGCAGAGTAAGTGTTACCACGCTCAGCTGGATTCAGCTTACGCGCCCAGTAAGAGACTGGTTGAAGACCGCCTCCTTGGTCTTGCAACAGGACTGCTGCAATCCCCACTGTTGAAGCATCTGTAGCTACGGTGAACGTCGCGTCCGAGCCGACCTCCGGAAGGATCAGGCATGGCGCGGAAATGAGCCGTAACTTGAGAGTCTCGAAGGCTTCCAAACAGGCAGGCGTCAGCGTAACCTTCTGTGGCTGGGACTTCCGCAGTAAGTCCGTCAATGGAGCCGTAAGGTCGCTAAAATGGTGTATAAATCTCGCATAGAAGTTGCAGAACTGTACGAAACTGCGAACCTCCTTCTGCGTCTTGGGCACTGGCCAGTCTGCAACGGCCTCGACTTTCTTTGTGGAAACCGAAATTTTCCCGGCTGACACAGTGTAGCCCAGATACTCCATTTCTTGCAATCCGAAAAAGCATTTCTTAAGGCGTAATTTCAGCCCTTCCTCCTTGAATCGCTGTAGCACTAGACGTAGGTGCTCCAGGTGCTCTTCCAGAGTTCGACTGTAGATACAGACGTCATCCAGGTAGACTGTCACGAACTTATGTAAAAAGTCGCGAAGAATGTCGTTCATCATCCTCTGAAAAGTGGCTGGTGCATTGCACAGCCCAAACGGCATGGCGACCCATTCCATTAAGCCATCAGGGGTCTGAAAAGCCGTCTTGTGAACGTCCTGATCACGCACTCGAACTTGCCAGAATCCAGAAGCGAGGTCGAGGTGTGTGTAAAAATTCGCGTCCTTAAGTTCGTCCAGTGTGTCATCCACTCTCGGAAGTGGGTAAGCGTCCTTACGCGTAACCTCGTTAAGGCCACGGTAGTCAATGCACAGTCGTAGCGAGCCATCAGCCTTTCGCACAAAAAGAATTGGCGAGCCGAACTCACTGTAGCTGGGGCGTATCAAACCAGCTTCCACTGCGTCTTTAAGCTGTCGATTAAGCTCAGCGCGCTCTGCCGGTGACAATCTGTTCAGACGTTGACGTCGCATCGGGCCAGTTGTGTCAATGGGGTGATCCCACTGTCGGCTTACTGGCGGAGAGTCGACAGGTTGCAGTAACTCCGGGAAGTCTTCAAAAAGTAACGACCGGAAGTTGTCACGTTGTTCTGCTGTTAGTTCCTCTCCAGTGTGAAAGTCCGTTGATTGGTCGGCAGCTGACGTAAGTTCAATGACGTAAAAATCAGCATGACGTCCTCTGCTGCGGCGCGTCTTGCGCATGAGCTTTTGAACTTTCGTAGATGACAGTAGCAGACACTCAGGGCGTCGTTCCTCGAGTGTAGTCTCCACAGCTGTACCGTCCATCAGTGTAAAAATTCTGGTTGTACCAAATTGTAAAGAGGCCTGTTCGTCATCAAGCCATGGTAAACCCAGGATTAAATCAGCTGTACGTAAATCACGTAAGACATAAAAAGTCCGGTGAAACTCGTGTCGAGCCAGCTCAAAAGTGACGTCGCAGACTGTCGTAGAAGTCACTCGTTGTCCATTAGCGAGTCGAACTGGGGTTTTACTCGCAGACTTCCGAGTCTGTAAAGCAAAGCGTCGTACAAAGTCCTCTGACACAAAATCAAGTGTCGCAGCGCAGTCCACTAATCCAGAAATTTGGTGTCCGCCATCAGGAGTTTTCACAGTCAGCTCAGCTCGAATTAACGGGCGAGCTTCCGTGAGGTCAGTCAGTAGTGCTGTAGCTGGCGAGGAAAATTGTTGCAGCGTAGCGATGGACTGTTCCGAGTCGTCTGTTGGTACAGGTACCGAGTCGGGTTGATCAGGTGCTGTAGATTCTGAAGAGTCGTTAAACGCACAATCTGCGTCGACTAACCACAGCTGTACAGGCCAAGGGGCTGGAGCAACCACCTCCTGTTGCGCTGGGTTCTCCAGTGACTGACGTGTAAAAAGCTGTGTCCTTGCTGGGAATTCTTGATAGAGTTTCCAGTGCTTAGTCACCTGAGTAAATTTCGCCCACTTCGGTAGTACAAATACAGCCATCGTAGATGTCGGAGATGTTCGACGACAATCCTCAAAATGCTGCGCAATCTGCTCAGCTAACTCCCAGGGTGGGTTGATGAACACCCTCTCTCCTGTCAAGTCTCTGTCTAGAATCGAGTCACTCGGCGAACAGTGAGGTAAGTCACCGTGCGAGTTAAGACCTTCATCATCAGCACATCCCTCCAACGTGAAGTTGAATCGTGCATGCAGAGGGTCAAAGACTGAGTCAACCAGTTTCCAATCAACTGAACGTCTGGTTACAGGTTTACGACTCTGTCTCTGCTTAGTCTGACGACGACGACCTGCTACTTGCGTTACAGGTGTCGCAACTGTAGTCGATGGAGATGCCGAAGGTTTATCGACGACCTCTGTCGCTAGCAGTGTCTCAGAATGAACAGTAGATGTAGCCGGCTGCTCCAGTTCATTTGTAGAACAGCCTTGCCACCATCATTGCTTCTTAGGTTGCATTGGTGCCTTGCCTTTGAACTCCGGGCATTGGAACAAACGGTGTCCCTTCTTGTGGCACTTGAAGCAGAGTCCTTCGTCCATGTGTCGCTTACGCTCCTCAGCTGTCATTGCATTTGCGATAGAATTAAAATCTTCGCGGCCGGATGTTTGACCACGTCCACCATTGTTGCCACCACGACCACCATTGTTACCACCTCCACGTCCACGTCCGCGGCCTCGTCCACGGCCACCCTTGTTACGTTTCCAGACGTTAGAGGCTTCCTCAAAAGGGTCTTCAAGGTTGCGCTTGCGAGAGGACTGGGCAGATGGTCCAGCAGCAGACCTTGCATTGCCTAGTTCCGGCGAGTCTGTCACGACGTCATTCAGAAAGTTTTGTAGCTCCACGAGCGTAATCCGGTAACCTAGTTGAGCTCGGTGTGATCTAGCCAGTCTCTGGAGGTCCACGTTTGCAAGGCCAGTAATGAAGCGTACACACTGTAACTCAGCTGTCAGGTCTTGACGAGAACGACGTAAGTAGTCGTTGTACTTCTTAGTAAAAAGCGCGTAACTCATCGTGTTGCTCTGCGTAAAACTTAGCAAAGCGGTAATTGCGTCGTCCTGAATGTTCGGAAGAAACGTAGACTTGCGTATCTCCGCAACAAGCTCGTTGTACGTAGATGGAATTGGAGGCTGATTTTTCCGGTTCAACCACCATCCACCAAGGAGTCCAGAAAACTGTGAAGTAACCCAGAACACTGCATCGTACGAGTCAGCTGCAATCCCAAGCATTACAAAACGCTGAGGCTGAGCTTCGAGCCAATCCTCCAGTACAGGTGGGTCTTGACCATTCTGGTACGGCGAAGTAATTGCCGCCTTACGCTGAGTCTCCGTAAGAGTCACAGATAGTCCAGCAAAGTTTTGGGTAGGCATCGGCGTTCCCATTCGTAAATCTGTAGGTCCCACTCCAGTCAGTCGGTTGATGTGTCCAACAATCAGCAGCCAGACAGAACCAGAGTCGACCGTTGTAAACCGGGGGTACATGTGGAGTTGTCTCGGGATAGACGTGTCTTCATGCATGACTGGAACATGTTGTGTCATTGCTCGATAGAAAGATTCCCACTGAGTCACGTAACCAAAGTGAAGTAACTCACTCTTGTGCTTCTCAGCACGAAGTAACCCCTTCTGTGAGGGCGTAAGTGTCAGACCGTCTATGTTGATGGTTTCCGGGACGACGTAAGTGCCATCCGGATTAACTGTCGACTGTTCCAAAACAACCTGCTCGACCTGAGCAGGTGTACGTAAGTTGTTCGTAGCAAACAGGACAGGAATAGACGCAGAGTACACGTAGACAAGCTGTCGTCCTTGAGGTAGCGTAACGTTAACAGGTTCACCACTCAACAGCGTCAAATCATCCGGTGTCAAAACAAGACCGGTCTCCTCGTGTAACTCGCGAATAGCAGCGTCGACAGGCTCTTCGTTAGGTAAGACAGAGCCAGCAGGGAACCAAGTTCTACCAGTACGAGGCTCACGCTGAAACACCAACTTCAAATCCGACGATTTAGTTCCTCCGACGTGAATTACTAAAACCACGTAATGTCCAGCTCCAAGAGAAGCCATCTCGACTCAAGCAAACAACTTCGAGCAGATCAACAAGCAACGAAAGCGTGCGTCGACCAAAGAGCTCCGAAACCAGTGTGGCGGTTAGCCTCTGAAAGCTAAACGCTAGCACAAATCTGTTCTAGTCTGTCTAGTTCTGTTGTTGCAAGATGGCAATTGATGTTGTCGAGAGGCAATTGATGAAAGATGTTTCACTGCTGTACTTGGGCAGTAGATGTTGTAAATGAACAAAGGAATTGTTAAAAGGTTCTGTCACCTCCCTCTACTGCACTGGGCTTAAATAGGTTTCAGCCCAGACTAGTTACGCCTGCAAGCTACGCTTACGTGTCAGGCGTTAGTGCTGCTCAACCGTCGTCATCCGCCTCGAGACGCGGCCTGCCTAGCATTGGGTTTCACGACGCGGCTCCTTCTGCATTGGAGAGCTCGCTCTGGCGCGTCATCTGGCTGGTTAGATTAATTATGCATATCTGTACGTACCGGGAGGTACTGGTCGTACTGTAGCATCAGCACCATTACAATATTGCAGTAGCGACGTACCCACGAGTATACGTCCATCCTGTGGAAAAGCACGAATTGATATCCGTAACGAGTACATGTACAATGTCCTGCAATGTACTGTTGCAGGACTGTACTCGTCACACAAGCATGAGCAGGCGCATAGAACTAGTAGAGATGTAAAAATTGAATTTGCAGTACAAATTTCCCCCAAAATGCGCAATTTGTATCAATTTGCATGAGTACTTCGAGTACTTGTTGGAATCGCGAACCCAACGAATCCAACGGAACCAAAAATTTAGAAGTACTCATGTACTCGGTTCCGGAACCGAAAACACAGGTACTCGGTGGATCCGAACCCTATAATCACAAGTAATCGCTGGATCCGAACCCTAGAATCACAGGTAATCGCGGAATCCGGACCCTAGAATCACAGGTAATCGCGGAGTCCGAACCCTACTAGAATCACAGGTAATCGCGGGATCCGAACCCTAGAATCACAGGTAATCGCGGGATCCGGGTCCCTTTTTTAGAGGTACTCACTAGTTCCGGATCCTAAAAAGTCAAGTACTCATGGATCCGAACCCAACAAAAATATGGCGGATCCAGTCCCTGTCCCTGATCAAGCGCTGAATAATACCTAAATAGGTGTTTTAGTGCATGTTTATTCAAAATGAAAGCAATCTGTAATCTTTGGCATAATCCGACTCCCAGTCGCCAAGTCATATATATTTGCTGACGCCTCAGACTCATTGGGGATGCGATGGTGGTTTTCGGTCAAATTCGTATCGATCGGATTTATTGTGTCCGATATGCTGGTATCCAATTTTAAAAATTGCTATTAATTTTAAATTCAAGTTCGCGCACCGGAGAATACTCGTATCCATATCGACTTGAATACGAGGAGGGGAGCGCGACCATCAGAATAATCGCTTCTTACCCGTACCTGTACCAATGCGTACGTACGCACGTCAGCAGCAGAGCTTTACTCTACTGATACCGCTCTGTACGGCGCTGCGTTTTACTGCTGCAGCTTCGACAGCCACAAATAGTAAATGGACGACGCTCCACCGCAAACTCGACGAAGGTAGCGAAGGGGCGACGAGCGGGGCGGCGGTGTCAGGTAACGAGTTCACATCACTCAGTACTTGCCAAGAACTGCCCAAACGCAATAAGGAACGCACCTACTGTTGGTTTAGTTAGTTTCCGCCGCAGTGCATGTGACGCCCCCGCCCGCATCATGCCGCTTCTTATCGTACGACACGGTGAGCGCTTCGACTACGTCAACCGCGACTGGATCCCCACCTCGAACCGGCCGTGGGACCCGCCGCTGACCGAAACAGGCAAATCGCAGGCGTTACAGGCCGGCGCCGCCATACAGGAGGCCCTGCGTGCCCACGGTCTTCCCCCTATCACGCGGGCTTTCTCGAGCCCACTGGTTCGCTGCGTCGAGACGAGTCTCGGCATACTCACGGCAACGGCGCCGGAGGTAGCGGTATGCGTCGAGCCGTCACTCGTTGAAACCATCTGTAAAGAGTGGTACCATTCCTGGGGCGTACCTGGAGCCAACGCCGAATGGGGCGGACCTCCCGGCTGTCGTGTTGGTGATCATGTATCGGAGGAGCAACTACACCGCGGCGCTTTACGACCGGCGGGAAAGCTGCTTCGCACAGCGTCCGACCACGCGGAGGCGCTCCGTAGCACTCGTCTCGACCCAAGCTACGCCGCTTTCCTCCCTAACGACTCACTCTCTCAATGCTGGGGTAGTGAAGAGATGGAGGAGGACACTATGCGACGGTTAGGAGAATTCGCGGAGCACTGCGTGCGGGCGTTTCCGGGAGAGACGGTGCTGCTGTGCACGCACGGCGGACCCGCGACTATGGCCTACCGAGTGCTCAGCGGCGACATGGATGACACCTTGAAGTGCGGCTACACGGGGATATTTCTCATGATGAAGGAGCCGAGTGGGTGGAAGACACTCATGAAGGCCAGCACGGATCACATCGGCGACACAAAGGAGTTGGGCTTTGCTACGGCAGGTGGCAGTGCAAATGTATAGCGCGTCTCCCGGAAGACACAATTGTGACTCATTACAGCCATACTATGCAGCAAAATTCCCTCCCTTCCATTATCTGTACAGTCACTCATATAGCAAGGTGAGCTTCTGACCCGCTCTGTGATCATTCACCCTCCATTGCAGCCGCTGGAGCGCAGACCGTCCTGTCTGCCCAGTTTTATTGTCTGCATCGCACATCGGCACGCATCGTCTCACAGAAAACACAACAAGCCCACCCCGTCTAATTCCAGCCCATCACCAGAACCACAGACGAGAAATCCCAGTTTGGTGGCGTGTGATGCTCACCTCGTACGTCCAGTTTTCGCAGGGTGGTGTTGACAACCTGCACACGCTTCGGATTGTCGTGCGGCGCCATCGCATCGCACAGCGCCACAGCACCACCCTCTCCAATCCTGTTGGCGTTTAGGGTGAGCTGCTCGAGGGTAGTGTTAAACACCCAGCTATTGTCAGGGTTCTGGCGAGCAGACAGGATGCTGTCAGCTAGCGCCTTTGCCCCGTCACACGTTATCCGGTTGCTCCAAAGCTCCAACTTCTTCAGGTTACCATTGAACGACCATCTGCCATCCGGCTGCTGCCGCGGTGCGTAGGCCTCCTCAAGCAATGCCTTCAGCCCAACATTTGTTATGTCGTTCTCTGCCCATGCGATCATTTCAAACTCCATTAGTGTATAATGATTGTCATATAAAACGCATGAGAGTCTTCAGAGACAACTCTGATTCGCTGGCAAGGGCTGACCTTCCAAATTGAGCGACTGAATGGATGAGCCGAATACCCACTCTCCGCCGGGTTGCTGTTGCCTTGGGCCCAAGCTTTCCGCGAGTGAGGTCACACCCGCATCGCCCAGGCGAGTCCCTGCGAAATGATGGCATCAGAAGGAAGCGCTCACGGCTCAATTATCCCTTTTCCTTGTTGACTTCACCGAATGTTCAATTGATACTGGGCATTAGTTCCAGGGGCAGGGCTGAGTGAAGCAGGGGGGTCCGATGGGACGACCCTACCTCCTAGCTGCAGCGAGTGTATCGTGCTACCAAACACCCACTGTCCTCGGCTGTCTTGTCGCGGAGCAAGCAAAGCGGCCAACGCAGAGGCGCCCTCCGCTCCGAGAGCCTTTCCTGTATGGTGCGGCGTCGCGACATCAGCCGCACGGCCCCGTCCCTCTGGTGTATCTCAGACTATATACCACCACGCTACAAAATCGACGATAAATATGGTTGCTTTCTGGGTGAGGCTGGTTACGTTTACAGCGTACGGACCGTAAAGATTAAGGTTGTTCGAGGGGTAGTCGAAAACCCAGGTGTCACCCTCCCATCGAGGACGAAGCAGAGTCGCCCGTGCCTCGCCAATTTTTTCGGCGAGCTTTCGCTCGGCATCGTCGAGCTCCCGCAGCACGCTTTGGACCTCAGAGGCACCCGCGATGGCAGCTGAGGCCTCGCCGGTTCCCTCCTCGACCATTTGGCTCGCCGAGAGCAAGCGAGGACCCAGTTTTTACCAAGTACAGGCTTCCGCTCGAAACGCGATCGAAAGAACGAGGCACTGTACACGCGTGGAGGTGTGGTTGTTGTGGAAATTCGGGGAAAATGCAACACAGCGTGGAATATACACAGCGTTGTTTTCCAAAAATTCATAGACTCCCAGCTCGTTTGCTCTGACCTGAGAAAGGCTTTTCTTCTCCTGTCGTCGTCGTCTGCGCCTTTCGTAGTCGCATGCCTAGTGTGCAGATAGGCGTGAAGCCGGTTCCCCGTGAACTTTGCCACCATCCGCGAAAGACGATGAGGTGTTAAGCCGCTTCCGCTGTACGGGCATCAGCTTATAGATACCCGTGCGGTACGTCGACAGTACCTGTAGCGATAGTCGACAGACCGTACACTGGATGGCGGATGACTACCACGTACAGGTAGTAGAGCGGGTTGCGTTCGCGGTTCTTTTGTTTTTGATACTTCATTTATTTGAAATTTACGAGGTATCCGTCGACGGACACATAATAACAAAACACTGTACAGGTACTCGGCAGCAACAGTAGGGTATACAGCAGGGTTCGGAGTATCCAGATATTACATCCTAGATACGTAGTATCCCTAGTATCCGTCCTAGATACAGTAACTTCGTATCCGCCCTCGCCCTTCCTCGTATCTGCAAAGTATCTTCATCTAGTATCCTTCCTAGTTACATACGCCGTATCTGCGTTGTATCCACGCTAGTATCCTGCCGATACTACTGGACACGTAGTTCATGTCTCGCTGTCTCGCCGTATTCTGTATTCTCTATAATTCTCCCCGGCATGGCAGCATGCTGCCGCGGACCCTCTTTGCCCATCAGGCTGCCCAGAACCCTCCTACTACCCTTGTACGGGGTCCACCTCGACGATGTTTCACTTGTCTTTAAATTCTATCGAGAGAAATTCGGATGAGAGGGCCCAGACATAGGGGGGCGGTGGTGTCGAGGCGGGAGGGAGCGACAATGATGACGATGCCGACGGACCGCCGCAGGCTCAAGCCGCCGCCGCACCTGCCGGAGCTCCCGCAGCCGCCTTCGACCTAACCCTAGCAGTCTTGCCCGCCTCTTCGGCTGCAGCTAACGCCAGCGCGAACACCCCACCTCCCGCAGCACAACCTTGGGACCCTAGCGACGTCCTTGCTAACCTTCGGGTCACCAACGGCAACGAGGTTTGGACTCATGAGCAGATGCTCGACGCCATTCGGGTGCAACACCAGTATTGGTACCTAAACAAAGGACGTGACCGGACCTTGTGGGGATTTTTCTCTCCATGGACCGACCCAGAAAGGCCATAATCTCATGAGGTATGCTTGCCATGTCTGATGTACGTCTCTTGCCTATTGTCTACAACCTGCCTGATTGTCATGTTGTCTGTCTGCCTGTCTCCTTTTTCTTTTTTTGTCTGTGTTGTTTTTTTCTTTTTTCTGTCGGTGTGTTTTATCTTATTCACATTCAATTTTGCCGTCAGGATGCACCGGAGGCCACCAACAAAAGCAAAACTGAGCGCCTGCAGTGTTGGGTATGTGTTGGTGCCCGGGGAATGGGGGCCCATTTACTCACAGATGAGGCCCCTCCCAACAACATCGTGGAGGCAAGGGTGGCCAAGAGCTACGATCCCCAGAAAGCTAGCGTGAAGGACCGGTTCAGCTTCACCTCCAAGAACGGGTCCGAGGGCATTCGCAGGCACGTGGTGAACAACCACTTAAACCTGCTGAATGCAGCATAGGAGCGCATCAGTCAGGCTGCTGGCCTAGTGGCCTTTACTCACTTCCCAAGGAGAACAAGGAGGGCAAGGCGGAAACTCGCAAGAGCTGGCAGCAAGATATTTTTTCCACCTTCCGAGCCGCAGAGGGTGGGAAATATCTGGACGGTGGCAGTCGGCAGGAGAGCTTTGAATGCCTATTGTCACTTGTCATCATTAAATGCAACTTGCCATTTGCTATTGCGGACAACCCTATTGCGGAAAGATACGACGTATCTCATGAAGTATCCGCTAGTTTCTATAGGATACTAGAGCGGATACGTGGCGGATACGGCGTATGTATCTAGGAAGGGATACTACGGTTAGATACGAGGCAGATACGACGGTTCTATAGGATACTACGTATCAAGATACGGATACTTCGTATCCACCCTGCACCCCCAGATACTCCGAACCCTGGTATACAGTATACACTACACACGTCAAATTCAGAGAAGGTTGAAGTTTGTAAATCAACGCGACGATGGAAAGCAACGTGCTAGTTTTGAAATTTGCATGGACTCCCTGTTCCCTCGCTCAGACCTGCGTGTGGGTCCTCTCATGCCGTCAACGTCAGCGCCTTCCGTACCGATAGCGACTTGACTTATATTCGGACGGGCATAAAAAAACAACAGTGATGTACAATAAACACGCGCGAGTTCGTGTAGCGTGTACGGGCAGCTTCTCTGTACGTCGACAGTTGTCGACACTCTCTACCCCTAGTAGCGGTCGCTATTGAACTTGCGGCGCGTAAAATGGGTGACCACGGATACCTTGGGCGGATGATATATGTTCGGCTCAATCATTCATTAATTCTTGCACTATATACTCTCAGTATTGTCTATTTGTAGCTTCGGTCGCCAGTGTTCTAACCTAATGTTTTTCAAAAACCCCATATAATAAATCAGCTTTCTGGTTTAATGTAGGTTAACTCAGATCAGGGGCATTCCTCACACTCAGGAGCGTCGCAGAGAAAAAAAAATAATCTGAAAATATTGCCGTATCTAGCGGCGGTGCACTTCTCAATGTGACCCTGATGGTGAGTCACTAGCCGTTCAGTGAGCAGTTTTTTACTCAAAAAGCAGCCGACATGCGTCCCGAAAACGTCCCCTAACTTGAAAAAAACGCCACTAACAGCACACGAGCCCCCTACTTCGATGAGTATTATAGACTAGCGTGGTATATGGCCACTTTCGGAGTTGATGCGGCTACCTCGCGTACTAGGCGTAGTACGTAAGCGCATAGGTAGGGAGCGTGACGAGCGCAGTGAGGGTGGCGACAGCCTAACCGCCCCCGAAGAAGAGCTAGAGCATGCCGGTAAGACCCGCTCGCGTCTTCATACCCAGCTCGACAACGTTTATAATTATTAGGAACATGGTGGGGCTAGTAGTGGTTCGGGCGTTTGTAGTGCTGAAGCGGTAGACTTGACCGCTGACGAGACAGGGTAGGGTGAGGAAATGCCGGTTGCGGGCCTCGCAACGCCGCGGCGGAAAATCGCGTACAACCATCGCACTCGTGCAGTTCCCTTTCTGAGGTACCTAGAGACGACGAATCATACTCGAACGCATCCTCTGAGAAGGATGGGGAGCAACAAGAGTGCATGGGTGAAATAGTGCGTGGTGGTGCTGAACGTAGGCCCAGGCGCGGACGCGGGCGCGGGTGCACTTGGAATCCCTCGCACAATGTGGAGGTTGGGGAAGAAATCCTCACGGACGACGAGGAAATCAGCGAGGGCTCAGAAGAGGACGACAAGGAGGAGGGATCTCGGAGGAGGGCAGTTATGGCTGTTAAGCGCATGTCGAACTGTCGACCCCGCATTGCGTAACGGTTGTGCCCGCCGGGAAAAACACAAGGTTACACAAATTAAACTGAAAACTGTAAGCTGGATTTATTCAATTTGTCTTTACCATTTCCACTATGCAGAGCAAACAGGGGAAGTATCAGGGCAATGGTTGCATGCATGGCTGGATGTTCGTGGCTAGGAAGCAAACCAATTGTGGTCGTGAGTCGCACACACCGCGGACTGTGACATGAAGGTGCATCATCTTGGTGAAGCCATATGAGGGGCAGCAGAGGATGGCGAACAAGAAATTCAGGAAGGAGTGTGATAAGAGCCATGGCAAGGCCATGCGGTGCACCAAGCAGTGGCTCAACACCGGACGCACGGTGTTTGTGGACAGTGGTATTGCTCGCGTGTATACGTAGGAATGGAGAAGCGTATTAAGAGGGGCTGCATGGTTCTTTGCAGCCCAGCCCAAAACTCGAATCGCTTTGCCCGCCATGTCAGCGATGTGCATGCAAGGAACCGATTGTATGTGGCTATGGTGCGATCATGGGTGAAGCGGAAGGCAACATCGGGTGTGAAAGGGCAAGTAGAATCGAAGTAGGTGAATGTTTAAGCATTGGTAGCGCGTGGAAGTGGTCATTTGAGGCGCCAAACGTGGATGGCGCTGCGTGAATTTTTCTTTTCTTACTTTTGCAAGGTTTCAACATTTTTTATGACTCAACAACGGTCAAAACATGTTTTGATATGCACAAGGAAGGTGTTTGACTATTTTGTTGTAGTTCAACCCCCCTTTATGTACTTTTAAGGCACTGAAATATGCGCTAAGTATTAAATTATAGCTTTGGACCATGGTAACCTTTTACTTTACACCATCATCTGGCAACTGAGATGACATTATTTCCACTTGAACTTCCAGTGTCAGAGTGTTCACTATGCTAGTGTGGGGCGCCCGCCGGCGGCGCAGCGGCGGCGGCCCCGGAGAGGGGTGCGCTCGCAGGCCCGTCGGCACCTACCTCTACCTCCACGCGGTGGGCGCTGGTAACCCCATAGCCGTGCCAGGCCTGGCACGGTAGGGGGCTGAACGAGGTACCGGCAGCTGCGATCCGCGGGATCAGCAGGTGTCGGGAAGCCCTGTACGGAGGGTTTTGAAAAACATAATATCCGTACACCAGCACAGGGATCTCCCGCTCGGCCTGTCCGATATGTCTTTTCGCGACTAAATACTCACAGATACTCTCCCGACGATGGGGCGGGGGCGGCGTCTGCGAAATATTTTTTGGCGCAAAGGGGTACGGACGGATCAGCGGAGGGACGTGGGTGTTGGAGCTGGCGGCGGACAGCTGGGAAGCAGCGCTAGGGACAGCGCTCGCTAGCAGTCGCCAGCCCTGCGAGAGTCTTAAGTCTCCCCTGGGGGCGAGGCCTGATGCTACGCAGGACGGAGGTGGGTCGCAGCCGGAGGAGCGGCACGGTCTGGCGGCGGCGGTCCTTAGGATCGCCCGCCGCCGGAAAAGCCCGGTACGGGGGGTTTTTTGGAAAAATTCCCGTACCCACCATCTTTTGAGGACCGGCGACTCGATCCCTGTGTTCTTCCAACCCCTTCCCTAGTCGGTACCCGGTTATCGATAGGCTGCCTCAGGCAGTGTGCCTAGGGTTATCGTAACGGCACACTGCTCGTAAAGGCGACCCCCTAACAACGTAAACCACCGGGGGAGGGTACGGACGGCCACAGCGCGATCAGATAGGTGTTGGAAACAGACGGGAAAAGGATAGGGGACAGGAGAAAATCTGGCTCGGGGGCAGGAGAGCCAGCCGGACACCGTCTGCAGCCTAGTTATTCTCTCTTCTCAGCCCCCGAAGGAGGAGAGAAGACTCGGCTAGGTGGCGAGCTGCGTCGAGAGGAGCGGCTAATACCTCGGGCGGGGTGGAGCACGGATCGGGGCGGGACCGACGACGACCTATGCGAGGGGGGTTTTTCACCTGCCTTTCCCCCCAAGCTCCGGCACGACCGGAGTCGCACGGGAGCCGAGGTCAGGCAGGTTCGCCTCGACCAGCTCCAGCTCGACAGCCTTGCTGATCAGCGACCCCGCAGCGGCTGGAGCAGGCCGCGTAACGTGGAGACTAGCGACACTTTATTTTTCATACTGTATCCAAAAAAAATACGTATAGATCAGAAAATTATAAATACCTGGATACGGGTATGTTTTAGACGGTATCGTTACTGCCATTGGAGAGGTTGGGATTAGTGGTTCACGGTCTGCCTCACGCTTAGAAGTCCAACTACAGGTTGAGCATAGCACAAGGGGGGGCCCAGAGACGACAGCCGGTTCTTACTGGTATTGTTGTAAACAATTTCAAATTTCAAATTGCTAGTGTGGCGGTTAGCCTCTGAAAGCTAAACGCTAGCACAAATCTGTTCTAGTCTGTCTAGTTCTGTTGTTGCAAGATGGCAATTGATGTTGTCGAGAGGCAATTGATGAGAGATGTCTTACTGCTGTACTTGGGCAGTAGTTAGTGTAAGTGAACAAAGGAATTGTTAAAAGGTTCTGTCACCTCCCTCTACTGCACTGGGCTTAAATAGGTTTCAGCCCAGATTAATCACGCCTGCAAGCTACGCTTACGTGTCAGGCGTTAGTGCTGCTCAACCGTCGTCATTCGCCTCGAGATGCGGCCTGCCTAGCATTGGGTCTCACGACGCGGCTCCTTCTGCATTGGAGAGCTCGCTCTGGCGCGTCATCTGGCTGGTTAGATTAATGATGCATATCTGTACGTACCGGGAGGTACTGGTCGTACTGTAGCATCAGCACCATTACAATATTGCAGTAGCGACGTACCCACGAGTATACGTCCATCCTGTGGAAAAGCACGAATTGATATCCGTAACGAGTACTTGTACAATGTCCTGCAATGTACTGTTGCAGGACTGTACTCGTCACACTCGTACCCTCCCCCTCTTGACAGATCAATAAGGCCGCCGCGAGGCAGACCTCCGTGGTTCTTGGCTCCTTTACTGAAGCAGTTACTGGGACTCAGGAATGCGCGCTGGGTGAGCGTGCATGAAGTCAATGTACGCCTGAGTCTTGGCGAACTTGCGCCATTGGGGCGTCTCCAAGAAATCTTGTAACGCAATTGTTCGATGCACCTCGTTCAACCGGTGCCAGACAGGTGGAATGTCGTCATCACTGAAGTGCGTCATGAAGAGCAAATATTTGCCTCGTCGCCCAGGTAGCGACTTGATGCACACAGTAGAAATGTGTGAGACGTCAAACTCCTCATCGTCTCCTTCAGGTACAGTCACAGGAACAGCTGGTCGTAGTGGAGCAGTAGAGCAGGGTCGTAAGTTATTAACGTGGAACACAGGATGTAAGCGTACTGTCGCTGGTAATTTCAATCTGTAACTGTGTTTTCCAATCTGCTCCTCCACTGAAAAAGGGCCGAGCTGTCTGTCTCTGAGTTTCCTGTTTGGTTGTCCTCGTAGAAAAAGATTTGCTGTGACGACTGACACCTTGTCTCCCTTAGCGAAGTGTGGCGCTGTAGACGGTTCTGTGCGTGCTTGCATCTCGTCCTTATGTAGCTGTAACACTGAGCGTACCAAGTTGTGTACTTCCTGTAACAATCTTAACCGTTCTGTTGCGTCTTGCGAAATTGGAATTGATGGTCGCATGCTGAAGAGTAGGTCAGGAGGCTCCTCAGGAGAAAAGCCAAAGTTAGCCTCGAACGGCGTGTGCTCAATTCCGAGTGCACGCGAAGCGTTGTACGCAAACTCCACTTGCGGTAAAAGTGTCGACCAGTTGGAGCCATCATAACAACAGAAGCAACGAAGAAGCTGCTGAAACGTGCTGTTCACGCGTTCTGTCAGTCCATCTGTTTCTGGGTGTCGGCTGGTAGACATGTTCAGTCGCGTTCCAAGACGTCTCCAAAGTGTCTGCCAGAAAGCGCTGACAAATTTCGGGTCGCGGTCGCTGATCAGCACACGGGGAAGTCCATGTAAGCGGTAGACTCCCTGTAAAAACAAAGTAGCAGTTTCTTCGGCAGTAATCGACTCTGTACATGGCAGAAAATGGGCCATTCGAGTTAGATGGTCTACTACAATCAGCACACTGTTAAAGCCGTTGCTCTCAGGCAAGTGTGTCAGGTAGTCAAGACCAACTGTGTGCCACGGTCTGGGTGGAACAGGTAATGGGTAAAGAGTCGCAGCCATCTGCGGTCGAATCTTCGCTCGTCGGCACACGACGCAGCGTTCACAAAAATCTTTCACGTCTTGGCGGATTCGTTTCCACCAGAATCTGTCGAGTGCTTTAGCAAGAGTGCTAGCAACTCCTCTGTGACCAGCTGACGAACTTTCGTGCAGCTCTGTGATCAATCTCAGTCGGAGCTCAGAGTTCTGTGGAATACAGAGGCGATTGAGACGCCAAAAGTACCCATCTCTGGCTTCTATCCGGCTGTCTTTTGTCCACTCACCATCGTCCCCATAAAACGAATCTCGTGAGAACCCCTCGCGAATGAGATCAGCGAACTCAGGGCTCAGCTGCAACGCGTCAACAGTCAGTGAATTTAACTGTGCGTCTTCAAACAGCAGCTGGGACTTCCGTCGTAATTCTCGATCTGACGGAACCTCGCCATCCCAAAATAAGGGTACTGTGGCTTGAGGTACGAAGTCTGGACGCCGGCTTAACGGGCCAGCTTCGTTCAGAGCTTCCTTGCGATATGCAAGTGTCATCGAGCCCACAAACGGTTGCAAATCCCGCAGGTATCTTGCTTGCCGCTTGTTCAGCCTGTTGTTCGGTTGCCTGAGCAGATGTCGCAGTGTGTCGTGGTCTGTTACGACAAGGAACTTAGAACAGCCTTCAAGATAGCACCTCCAATGCTTGACAGCTTCGCATACAGCCAAAGCTTCTAAGTCGTACGCAGAGTAAGTGTTACCACGCTCAGCTGGATTCAGCTTACGCGCCCAGTAAGAGACTGGTTGAAGACCGCCTCCTTGGTCTTGCAACAGGACTGCTGCAATCCCCACTGTTGAAGCATCTGTAGCTACGGTGAACGTCGCGTCCGAGCTGACCTCCGGAAGGATCAGGCATGGCGCGGAAATGAGCCGTAACTTGAGAGTCTCGAAGGCTTCCAAACAGGCAGGCGTCAGCGTAACCTTCTGTGGCTGGGACTTCCGCAGTAAGTCCGTCAATGGAGCCGTAAGGTCGCTAAAATGGTGTATAAATCTCGCATAGAAGTTGCAGAACTGTACGAAACTGCGAACCTCCTTCTGCGTCTTGGGCACTGGCCAGTCTGCAACGGCCTCGACTTTCTTTGTGGAAACCGAAATTTTCCCGGCTGACACAGTGTAGCCCAGATACTCCATTTCTTGCAATCCGAAGAAGCATTTCTTAAGGCGTAATTTCAGCCCTTCCTCCTTGAATTGCTGTAGCACTAGACGCAGGTGTTCCAGGTGCTCTTCCAGGATTAAATCAGCTGTACGTAAATCACGTAAAACGTAGAAAGTCCGTTGAAACTCGTGTCGAGCCAGCTCAAAAGTGACGTCGCAGACTGTCGTAGAAGTCACTCGTTATCCATTAGCGAGTCGAACTGGAGTTTTACTCGCAGACTTCCGAGTCTGTAAAGCAAAGCGTCGTACAAAGTCCTCTGACACAAAATCAAGTGTCGCAGCGCAGTCCACTAATCCAGAAATTTGGTGTCCGCCATTAGGAGTTTTCACAGTCAGCTCCGTTCGAATTAACGGGCGAGCTTCCGTGAGGTCAGTCAGTAGTGCTGTAGCTGGCGAGGAAAATTGTTGCAGCGTAGCGATGGACTGTTCCGAGTCGTCTGTTGGTACAGGTACCGAGTCGGGTTGATCAGGTGCTGTAGATTCCGGTGAGTCGTAAAAAGCACAATCTGCGTCAACTAACCACAGATGTACATGCCAAGGGGCTGGAGCAACCACCTCCTGTTGCGTTGGGTTCTCCAGTGACTGACGTGTAAAAAGCTGTGTCCTTGCTGGGAATTCTTGATAAAGTTTCCAGTGCTTAGTCACCTGAGTAAATTTCGCCCACTTCGGTAGTACAAATACAGCCATCGTAGATGTCGGAGATGTTCGACGACAATCCTCAAATTGCTGCGCAATCTGCTCAGCTAACTCCCAGGGTGGGTTGATGAACATCCGTTCTCCTGTCAAGTCTCTGTCTAGAATCGAGTCACTCGGCGAACAGTGAGGTAAGTCACCGTGCGAGTTTAGACCTTCATCATCAGCACATCCCTCCAACGTGAAGTTGAATCGTGCATGCAGAGGGTCAAAGACTGAGTCAACCAGTTTCCAATCAACTGAACGTCTGGTTACAGGTTTACGACTCTGTCTCTGCTTAGTCTGACGACGACGACCTGCTACTTGCGTTACAGGTGTCGCAACTGTAGTCGATGGAGATGCCGAAGGTGTATCGACGACCTCTGTCGCTAACAGTGTCTCAGAATGAACAGTAGATGTAGCCGGCTGCTCCAGTTCATTTGTAGAACAGCCTTGCCACCATCATTGCTTCTTAGATTGCATCGGTGCCTTGCCTTTGAACTCCGGGCATTGGAACAAACGATGTCCCTTCTTGTGGCACTTGAAGCAGAGTCCCTCGTCCATGTGTCGCTTGCGCTCCTCAGCTGTCATTGCATTTGCAAGCGAATTAAAATCTTCACGACCAGATGTCTGACCGCGTCCACCATTGTTTCCACCTCCACGTCCACGTCCACGGCCACGTCCACGGCCACCCTTGTTACGTTTCCAGACGTTAGAGGCTTCCTCAAGAGGGTCCTCAATGTTACGCTTGCGTGTAGGCTGGGCAGATGGTCCAGCAGCAGACCTCGCATTGCCCAGTTCCGGCGAATCTGTCACGACGTTATTCAAAAAGTTTTGCAGCTCCACTAGCGTAGTCCGGTATCCTAGTTGAGCTCGGTGTGACTTAGCCAGTTTCTTGAGCGCATCGCTTGCCAGGCCATTAATGAAGCGTACACACTGCACTTCAGCTGTCAGGTCTTGACGAGACCGACGTAAGTAGTCGTTGTACTGTTTAGTGTAAAGCGCGTAACTCATCGTGTTGCTCTGCATAAAGTTCATCAAAGCGTTAATCGCATCGTCCTGAATGTTCGGAAGAAACGTCGACTTGCGTAACTCCTCAACAAGCTCGTTGTACGTAGACGGAATTGGAGGCTGATTTTTCCGGTTCAACCACCATCCACCAAGGTGTCCAGAAAACTGTGAAGTAACCCAGAACACTGCATCGTACGAGTTAGCTGTAATTCCAAGCATTATAAAACGCTGAGGCTGCGCTTCAAGCCAATCCTCCAGAACATTAGGTACCAGCCCATTTTGGTACGGTGAAGTAATAGCAGCCTTACGCTGAGTCTCCGTGAGAGTCACAGATAGTCCTGCCAAGTTGTGGGTAGGCATCGGCATTCCCACTCGTAAATCTGTAGGCCCTACTCCAGTCAGTCGGTTGATGTGTCCAACAGTCAGCAGCCAGACAGAACCAGAGTCGACCGTCGTAAACTGGGGGTACATGTGGAACTGTCTCGGGATAGACGTGTCGTCTTGCATGATTGGAACATGTTGTGTCATTGCTCGATAAAAAGATTCCCACTGAGCCACGTAACCAAAGTGAAGTAATTCACTCTTGTGCTTCTTAGCACGAAGTAACCCAGTCTGTGCAGGCGTAAGTGTCAGACCGTCAATGTTGATGGTTTCCGGGACGACGTAAGTGCCATCCGGATTAACTGTCGACTGTTCCAAAACAACCTGCTCGACCTGAGCAGGTGTACGTAAGTTGCTCGTAGCAAATAGGACAGGAATAGACGCCGAGTACACGTAAACAAGCTGTCGTCCTTGAGGTAGTGTAACGTTAACAGGTTCACCACTCAACAGCGTCAAATCATCCGATGTCAGAACAAGACCGGTCTCCTCGTGTAACTCGCGAATAGCAGCGTCGACAGGCTCTTCATTAGGTAAGACAGAGCCAGCTGGGAACCAAGTTTTACCAGAACGAGGCTCACGCTGAAACACCAACTTCAAATCCGACGATTTAGTTCCTCCGACGTGAATTATCAAAACCACGTAATGTCCGGGTCCTAGAGAAGCCATCTCAACTCAATCAAACAACGTCGAGCAGATCAACAAGCAACGAAAGCGTGCGTCGACCAAAGAGCTCCGAAACCAGTGTGGCGGTTAGCCTCTGAAAGCTAAACGCTAGCACAAATCTGTTCTAGTCTGTCTAGTTCTGTTGTTGCAAGATGGCAATTGATGTTGTCGAGAGGCAATTGATGAGAGATGTCTTACTGCTGTACTTGGGCAGTAGTTAGTGTAAGTGAACAAAGGAATTGTTAAAAGGTTCTGTCACCTCCCTCTACTGCACTGGGCTTAAATAGGTTTCAGCCCAGATTAATCACGCCTGCAAGCTACGCTTACGTGTCAGGCGTTAGTGCTGCTCAACCGTCGTCATTCGCCTCGAGATGCGGCCTGCCTAGCATCGGGTCTCACGACGCGGCTCCTTCTGCATTGGAGAGCTCGCTCTGGCGCGTCATCTGGCTGGTTAGATTAATGATGCATATCTGTACGTACCGGGAGGTACTGGTCGTACTGTAGCATCAGCACCATTACAATATTGCAGTAGCGACGTACCCACGAGTATACGTCCATCCTGTGGAAAAGCACGAATTGATATCCGTAACGAGTACTTGTACAATGTCCTGCAATGTACTGTTGCAGGACTGTACTCGTCACACTAGCTTTGCGATGGGCCTTTTTTGTAAAATTGAGTAATTGGCCATGCAGTTGTGAATGGCAAAAATGTGTCTGAAAGTTCGTTGAATACCCTGGTAATGTACACTTTCAAACACCATGTGTATGAACACTTTTCCTACCGAATCTGTCCCTCTAGCAAGTTTCAGCAATAAACAACATGTTGTGAGAATTGTTTGGTAATAGGTGCTGATTTGGTGAACTTATGACATGTGCTGGAAGTGGTATAGGTTCGGTCACTGGTGACCTAACCTATGATAAATAGACAAGATTGTGTAACTTCCATAGAAAAAATAGGCTTTATATTTGCTCTGTTGTGTACTAAATTTGGGCAATCTCGCATAGTCAAAATTTTATCATTTCTTCCCTAAACCTTTTTGACATGAGCATGTATAATGATTTCCTGGCCCCGCATGGCCACCTTGTTCATGTTACGGTTACTAGTGCCCGCATGAAGTACATTATCCATGCGGCGGGTGGAGTGGCGCTTCCCTGCCGTTTTAAGGCAGCCTTGCCTAAGCAAGAGGGTGAGCTAGACGATGGCCTCCCCACTTCATAGCGCAACATACATTACTTCATTTTCGGCCATTCACGCCTATCGGCCGCCTTGGCCGAAGATTCCAAATTACTAGCGAAAACAATGCGTTTCGATATTCGTACCATGTCTCTTGGTGTCGGGCCGTTGGGCAGATTCGGGTAGAACACATTGTCACCAAGCAGAATTTCCCGCCGCCTCCACCACCACCCACTAACGCCACAAACTTGTCTACCCCGCAAAAGACCTATTTGCAATGGGAAGCGGAATGATGTGTTATCCAAATTAACTACCCCCTTGTCGGTTCTCGCTTTGTTTTGTGGCGTATTGACTGCGCACTCGATCACAACCAATGGCAAGCTTGCTCCGCGGCGTTGTTTCCTTGTTTATTATTTTGCCGCTCGCTTAAGTATCTCGCACGATATGATACACGTGTGGAAATCGTACCAATAGTCATGAGCCGCACGGACATACCCCATACTTTCACACACACCAACATCACTACCCTCATAAACCCTCGAGCTGACCAACATGACAAACCCTCCCGAACCCCATCCCGCGACACTGCCCGTATTATCCCTCGCTAGCACATACACTTTATCCAATGGCTAGGCGCCCGCCGGCGGAGCAGCGGCGGCGGCCCCAGAGGGGGGTGCGCTCACCGCCACCTCTTCGGCACTCACCCCCACCTCTTCGTTGTGGGCACTAATAACCTTATAGCCGTGCCATGCGTGGCACGGTTGGGGGCTAGGCGGGGTAAAAACCGGCGGCTGCGATCCGCGGATCAGCAAGTGTCGGGAAGCCTCGGTACGGAGGGAAGCATTGCCATGGCAGGGCGTTCGCTGGCAGTCGACCATCCATGTGAGTCTCGAGTCTCCCTTGGGGGCGAGGCGAGAAGCTACGCAGGCCGGAGGAGGGTCGCAGCCGGAGGAGCGACACCGCATGGCTGCGGAGGTCCTCATGATCGACCGCCGCCGGAAAAAATCTGTACGGAAGGTTTTCGAACAAACATTTCCGTACCCAACATCTTCCGCGGAGCGGCGACTCGATCTGCGTGTTCAACCAACCCCTCCCCTAGTAAGTACCAAGTTATCGATAAGCTGCCTTAGGCAGTGTGCTTAGGGTTATCGTAACATCACATTGCTCGTACATGCGGTCCCCTGATAGCGTAAACCACCGGGAGAGGGTACATACGGACGGACATCGTGATTATATAGGTGTTGGAAAACACACGGCGAAGGACCGGGGGACATGATAAAACTCTGGCACGGAGGCATGAGCGCTAGCCGGACACCGTGTGGGACTTTGGCCCTTTCTTCTCCCCCGCTCCCGAAGAAGGAAGGCTAGGAGGCGAGCTGCGTCGGGAGGAGTAGCGCTTATCTCGTCTTATCTTATCTTATCTTATCTTATCTCTTACCTCGTCCGCTTATCTCGGACGAGGGGTGCATGGATCGAGACGGGACCGTCGACGACCACAGCGGGGGGGTTTCGCTTGCCTTCCCCCCCCCCCCCCCCCCCCCCCCCCCCCCCCCCCCCTCCCCCCTGCCTCCGGCACGACCGGAGTCGCAAAGGAGCGCAGTTCAGGTAGGTCCGACTCGACAAGCACATGCTGACCAACTCGGCTGATCAGTGCCCTAGCAACGGCTAGAGCAAGCCGCGAATCGTAGAGAATAGCGACATTCTATATTTCATACTTGTATGCTGAAAATGTATTATCGAAGAAAAATCGAAATTGTTTACATGTGTGAATTTGTAGATGTAAGGTGTTGTTACTGCCAATGGAGAGGTTGGGATAATTGGTTCACGGTGTAAGCCCTAATCATAAATTCGTAAGTCCCCGAGGGCGTAAATCAAGGAAGCGCTCAGTTACAATAGCCGTTTTCTCGGTATTGTTGTAAACAATTTCAAATTTCCAATAGCTACACCAATTGCTCCGCATTGACCGTATCAAATGCTTCACCACTTATAAACATCGTGTTTGCCAACATTTCCAACCCTACCCACCCAATCAATCCCACACCTAATCCCTACTTTACTAAGAACCTTCAAGGGGGAGAGTTAAGCCCCGCCACATTTTCGGAGAGGATGGGCAACGAGTCTTAATTTTGTATGCTAAGTCCTAGATGGCATATGCAAGAAGGTCCTTAGACATCAACCATAATGCGCATCGAAGTAGTTGTGAACCATTTTCAGTTTCATACGTCGCACGATATGGTAAACAGTGGGGCTGCCATCTCGGAGCGCCTCGCCTCTAGGTGTATGGGTCGGGAGGTAGCTTGATTATATACCTAGCGTTTCTTATCGAGATTGTGTGTGTGTGTGTGTGTGTGTGTGTGTGTGTGTGTGTGTGTGTGTGTGTGTGTGTGTGTGTGTGTGTGTGTGTGTGTGTGTGTGTGTGTGTGTGTGTGTGTGTGTGTGTGTGTCTGTGTCTGTCTGTGTGTGTTTGTGTCTCGGTGTGTGTCTGTTTGTGTGTGTGTGTGTGTGTGTGTGTGTGTGTGTGTGTGTGTATTTCGCCCCGGGGGCAACCGAAAGTTGAATAATCCAAGTGGGCTGTCAAGTCATTAGTTTTAACATGTAGCTGTGCTGGTATTTCCTACAATGATGCCCTTACGGCAGTTAGGAAGGCTCTTGTCCGTTACCGACTCCCTTCTCAAGTATCCATCCAACCGTCACATTTTTATTTCATAATAGGGGACCTTTGCACCCCACAAGCAAAAGTGTTAATGTAGTGCAGTGTCGTGATGCTACACGGCTTTGCCGAATTGTCGGCGAGTTGCAATGGTTTCTCCGGTACCATTCAAGATCTTATATGCGCGCAACTTCATTCGACGTTGAATATCTACCTTCAGTTGTGTACATGATATGTGACGATTATTATCATGTAACACTGCATTACATGACATTGCACATGTACTCGGTACCTCAAGAAACGCACTTTTCCACTCGCGTCCCCACCTCCATGTGGTAGGCGCTAAAACCTCAATTGCCGTGCCAGGGAGAGCACGCTAGGGGGGTAGGCGGGGTGAGCCGGCAGCTGCGATCCGCGGGAGCTACAGCCATCGGGAAGCTATGTACGGCGGGCTTTTAAAAATGATGTATGTACATCAACACATAAATTTCCCGCTCGGCTAGTCCGATATTACTGTTCAAGGTTGGGTACTCCGCAAACATTCCCATGTTCAAGTAGCGCATCTTGTATATCATGCGGTATTTGGCAGTGAGGAGGGTGCGGACGCGGATCTGAGATGGTGGCGGGCGTTGGAGCTGGCGGCGAACCGCCGGGAAGCATCCCCATGGCAAGACGCTTGCTAGCCGTCGACTAGCCGCAGACTGTGGGACTCGTGCCTCCCATAGGGGCAGGGCAAGACGTTACGCAGACCGGAAGAGGGTCGCAGCCAAAGGAGCGACACGGTCTGGCGGCGACATCCACAAGATCGACCGCCGCCGGAAAAGAATGCTTTGGGGGTTTTCCGCATAAATATTTCCGTACCCGGCAGTTTTTGAGGAGCAACGCCTCGATCCGCGGCTTCGACCAACCCCTTCCCCAGTCGGTATCCAGATAGGCTGTCTTAGAAAGTGTGTTAAGCGTTATCGCAGTGGCACATTGCTTGAAAAGGCGGCCCACATCATACACCGTAACCCGTCGGGGGGGGGGGGTACGGGCGGATTCCGCGCGATCACACAGTTGTTGGAAAAAAAGACGGAGACGGACCGGGGACATGAGAAACTCTGGCGCGGCGGAGTGAGCGCCATCCAAACCCCGCTTGAAGCATCGACTTCCTTTCCTTCCTAGCCGTCGGAGGGGAAGGGAAGCCTAGGTTATGAGGAGAGCTGCAACGGGCGGAGGAGCAACGGATGTCTCGGGCGGGGATGGGCGTGGATTGAAGTGTACGGGACCGTCGACGACTTGTGCGAGGGTTTTTTCGCTTGCCGTTCCCCCATAGCTCCGGAACGAC
This sequence comes from Tetraselmis chui, assembly GCA_026401115.1. Taxonomy (NCBI): domain Eukaryota; kingdom Viridiplantae; phylum Chlorophyta; class Chlorodendrophyceae; order Chlorodendrales; family Chlorodendraceae; genus Tetraselmis; species Tetraselmis chui. The sequence goes on from JAPMLY010000117.1 coordinate 52,490, forward strand.
CGGAGTCGCACAAGAGTATAGGTCAGCTAGGCCCGTCCGGGCTGACCATGTTGGCTGATAAGCGCCGTCGCAACCGCTCGAGGAGGCCGCGCATCGTGGAGACTAGTGACACATCAATTTTCATATTAGCACACACACACACACACACACACACACACACACACACACACACACACACACACACACACACACACACACACACACACACACACACACACACAGATCTAAAAAATAGCTTTATGAATTTGAAAGGGTTGAACTGCCAATAGTTAGGACCTTACCCATTATGGACATGTTGGATCAGGTGGTTCACGGCGTAACATGGAGTGGATCCGGATCTTTCCGCGCAAACATGCCATAATTCAAAACCCTGAAACTGCCACGAAATGTATACGAATAGTACACACATGGTCTCGGATCTACTCGGATTCGTGGGTTTGAACGACCCTACTTTTATTAGCCGGATTCACTCCCTGCGGCGCAATCCCTAAGCCTAACAGTCCGTTTCAGTCTGATTAAGGGACCACCCAAAGACAGCAGTCGTTACTAACTCGGTATTGTTGCAAAGACTTTTAATTTGAATTTCAATACTTTTCTACAAGAAGGCCGTGCCAATAGTCACGTCCCTATGGCTTTGCTCGAGGACAATGTTTGTTATATGTATTGTACTACCGTAAACTCCCTACACATATACAATATGCACAATTAGTTGAGCATGCTTCAAAACGCTCTAGTATGATTTCTCGAGGCAGAAAAGCTACGTCGTCCAAGTACGGATGACCGTTACGAGAGAGCCCCATCTGAGGCTACGTGGAGCATACCATACATTGCGGGAGCAAAGTATACCTATTCAAGGCTAGAGCAGTATAGGGATGTGACATGCGCCGTTTCATTTCATCTTTTCAATTGCAGTGACCGTCACACTTAACATTCGGAATCACCCCCTCATTTGCATCTTCGTCTGTGAACTTGATTTGCGTCACCACTTTGCTATAGTCAAACTGCCATTATGGTTTCGGAGCAGTGTTTTTAACAAGATTTTGCTGTCGCGACACGCGTTCTCTGTTGTACCGTTGATTCGAGATGGCAAATGATGGACCCGGTCACTACGTTGTGATTTTGCTCCTTGTCGGAAGTCCCAATGGTTCGGATGTCAAACTCGTCCTACAACGTGAACCTCGACCCGGTAAGATTTGGATCCGCGCCGGCTATGTGTTGTCTAACGAGCAGCCTATCGACACCGTTGTACGTGAGCTCTTCGAAAAGAAAGGTTAACCCATGTATGACTGCCGATGATTTGATATTTCTTACGTGGCGAAGTTGTTCGTGTTTCGCTACCCTAAAAAAACATGACGCAGCTTGATCACGTTTGCATTGCTTAACTACTAGCGGCTCCTCACGTATCCAGTCACTTGCGCTTAACATCTAAAGTCGAGCAAGATGTACTCTCAATTAACTATGTAGCAATACATACGGTACTTACGTTCCGATTTCGACTACGATGGATGGTTTACTTTTGACGCCTTATGACGGTATATAGTGACTGCTACCAAGTCTAAGCACGACTTACTTCACTCTAGCTTCACATTCAATGCAAGCTTTTCGGGCAGCTGTGACTTCTCGACAATTCTTCTTGCTCAAGGACTCGACCCCACCCAAGGACTTCATCTTTGTTAATCTATGTACACACGGAATGGCATGAAGGGGGATAGAACCGCCGCTTCCCGGAACGGAGGTGTACGCCTTATCCAAGTACCGCCAAAAGTCGGTACCCGATAGGAACATATTGTGTATATGAACTCATCGCATCGCATCGCGACTGAGCGGCGAACACCTATAGCGAACACCTATAGGTGGAGGGCCAAGACTCCCCCGGAGTCTAGCGTACACATGTGTCCATTAGAAGTCCTACGGAGGGATATGTAAACACTCCCCCTTAATGGATAAACTCCGGCCGGTGCCCTAGTAAACCCCACGTAAACGCGGAGGGCCCATAACTTGTTAATCCATGTACACACGGAATGACATGAAGGGGGATAGAACCGCCGCTTCCCGGAACGGAGGTGTACGCCTTATCCAAGTACCGACAAACAGTTCCCCGTTTCATCGTTGTAGACTCTACCAAGCTTTGGATGGAGATTCGAGGCTTCATCAATGAGCCGTGTGGAGAGACGCCTACGGGCTTACGCATGTGAGTTCCACCTCTTGTTACGAACTTCGTTGGAATCAATGTAACCCTGAGTGAGACTCAACCTAAGGCGGCAGTCCAATCGCATGTGCAAAGACTCCAGACAAGTCGAAGGCTGATAGAGACTCGGCAACATGGTAGGTGTGCGTGAGAGTATATGTGCGGGCGCCATGGCTGCACAGAAAAGGCCGTAGAAGCCCGATACAAAGCCCGTATGTACTTCGACCCGAGCCGTGTACCTGCCTTATTGGAATACCAAAAAGCGCACTGAACACGGCTCGTGATATTTTCGTCCCGCGAGCCATGTACCGGCCGAGCCGTGT
>JAPMLY010000117.1:60000-122500 GCA_026401115.1 Tetraselmis chui
GGTTGTATGCTTGGCTTTGCTTCCGGGTGAGTCTTGGGGCATAGAGAGCCCGTTGAAGAGGGTAAGGAATGAAAATGTGTGTTTGTTGTGGAGCATTAGTTTTGGATGGGCAGGAGAGTCGGTTGTTCTGAAGCAGCCTATTCTCACATGGATTTACCCTATGGGTGGTGAGAATTGAGACTTTATGATTGGAATCAGATGTGGAACCTTATACTCTACTATGCACCAGCGTCAACATCTACAGTGGGGGAAGAGAAAGGGGGTGTCACAACAAAATAGTATAGTTACTGGCTTGGCTCGACTTTTTCATTTGGTTTGGGGCTTTACCAGTAATTGGCACGATTTTGTGGCTCGCAGTGCTGTGTGGCTAGATCTGCAGCATCTGTGTCGGGATATGGTGGCTGCGGGGAGATTCTGTCTTCGATCGGCTCTGTTACCTTACTTGGGTCTGGGGTGGAGGTCGGGCACGAACAATCGAGTCTCCGTACTCTATATGTTTTCCAGAAGTGTGACATGCGGAAGGGGGTGAAACGGTAGCAGCCTTGGTATCAGTGCGTGCGAGGCAATATTTATGTGAGAACTGAAATATACTTGGGAGGAGGTATACGTGTGAGAGAGAAATAGAGTGTTTATTTGTGTGTGTGGGGGGGGCCGTTGGCTGACGAGGGTCGAGGGTGGTGTGACGTGCAGGACGACCCGTACGCGGAGCCGACCGAGCTGACCATGAATCTGCGCGAGTGGAACCCCAGTGGCGATGACGAGTATCTTGCCGTGTTTCGTTGGCGGTCTGAGGACGGCAACGGCTCTGACGCCAAGCAGATGTTTGTCACGCTGCGGTCGCGGCTCGAGGCGGCGCTGTCGCAGGTGAGCCCCGGCGCGGTGCCGCAATCGATGCAGAAGTTTTACTACGCCATCTACGGCAGCCCGGTGGACCGGGTGGAGGAGATCTGGATCCCTGTCAAGGGGCGCGCGCTGCTGAACTCGGCGTGAGAGTAGATGGATACTTATGTGGTTTGACAGCTGATGCAGCTTGTGTATAAATCGTTATGGAAAAGAAAGGAAATGACGATGAGAAGCAGTGCGGGAGTGGGGACTAGGGGTGCTGCTGGGCTGCTTGTTTCTGCGAAGTATGGGGTATTTTGAGAGCGACAGAATGCGGACCACGATTGTGGTCTGTGATTGTAAAGTGACGGGGTTGCTTGGTGTGTGGATGTTGGCATCGAAAGCATTGCTTCATCAGGCAATCTTACCTTGTTGCGCATGGCAGCGGATGCTTCGAATAAACATGAGCAATTGTTTTCTGAGGGTGGGGGTGGAGTGAGGATAGGGGGCTTGCCTCTCATTGAAAATGTTATGATGATTTTAAGGGGGGGTGATATTGTGGGATAGGGGTGACAATGTGAGCAGGACAATATGCGGTTGCCTATGATATGCCTGTATCGGAGCAGAGCCAAACTGCCACCCTGGTTTCGGAGCAGGACACGTATCAGACCCGAGCCGGGAGAGAAACCGGGAGGGGCGCGTGGTGGTGTCTCGGTTTGATCGCAATATAGATAATGTGCACATATTTGAGTATATACGGAACCGCTGATTTACCAACAGACACCAACTCAGTTTCTCTTTCTAATTACATTGAAGTGATAATGCTTAAAACTAGACATCTCCAATATCTCTCTTTTAACTGCATTTCCGGTCTTTGCTGCAACAAAATTGATTTGTGTTAGCAGTCTGTGAAGAGGCAAACTGCCACAACAATGTGGTGTGAGCAAAGAAATAAGACAATAACAAGTTTCCTAATGTCGGGCTTTTTAACTGCAAGCGGCTTGCATTCGTGGGACCGGTTCAAGGTGAGAAGGGTGGCTCGAATTGAGAGGATGCTGGTCCTTTTCGGTTTTACCACGAAGAAAGAATTTAAAAAACTATGCGGTTTCTAATTTCAGAAATGGGGATATACATATTGTAAGCAAGATAATAATTTTTTTTTTCCTGTTTAATGAAAGCTTTTACAAGAAGAGGAAAGTTCACGGCATCTGTGTTTCTTGCGAGCAGTATATCGCGATCACCACGATTGCTGCGCCGTGGTATGACACGACATGCAGTGCGCATGCTCTTTTCAAAATATGCATTTGATGATTGGAACCCCCAATTTGGAGAGGCTGGCGGAAACATTGAATTGTCGCAATATTATGTATTCCAGGAATAAAAGTGGAAGATGTATGGTTGTCACGTCAACCCGCAAGCGAAATCGCCCCGAAATTTCGTCGTCTCATTATTGGAAAGGTGGATTGTCGCTGTCAGATTGCGTAATACTGCATTTGTCAGAATTTTGTGAGTCAGCAGTTGCTGCAATCGTCATGCTTCAAAATGTGACGAGTTTTATTGTATGATTAGGTTAATTGTAGTGAACTAACAAAAGTATTCGCCATGCCTAATGATGGAAAAATGAAAGGACAGCATATCTTTTTATGAGCGCATTGGCGGGTTATCAAAAGTCAAACAAACGAACAACCGCCCAGCATCATCTCTGCTTGGCGCGTGAGGCAATGCATTTCATTGTTCTGGAGTCTACACAAATAATATTTTGGACTGACACATGTGAACATCCCAGAAAGCCCGGGCCCAAAGGACTTTGTAGTAAGCATGAGGTCAGTAACTTGCCGGCTTCATCACCCGCTCGACAGACTTCCCATACATACCTGCGCAATGATACATCGGTAACCGCTCCAATAATATAAAATCCAAAATATGGAGCACCTCTTTTAAACATGAATCAGAGCGACGAAAGGTATCAACTGTTACGATGATAATTATAGTTTTTCCCATTGGAGGCCTATCAATACATATTAGTAACCTGCCCATCAACATTGGCATTATTGTATTTATTTATGGATGTTTCGCGCTGGCAATCTTCGCATTCGAAAATTCGCGCAATTCATTCAGATTCAACGGCTGTCTCCTGAGAGTACAATTACCCCCAATCCGTTTCCATATCGTTTGTGCGGATGAATACTTCTCGTTCGTGTGTTGTCCCCGCCGCGGAAGCGTCACCATGCTTTATCTACCATGTGTACATTGCATTCTTCAGCAACCATTAATTAACTCATCTACCGTGTTATTATGATACCAGGCTCCAGTTTATTTGACGAGATCAAAATCCTTAATTCATAATTAAATTAATCTTACAAGAAAAAGCAACGGAGACCACCAAGCAAAAAGAAGAAAAGAGGAAAAAGCCCAAGCCCGAGGAACAGGAAGGCATGCCACAGCGTCAGCACAGCCCTCCTGAAGAGCGTCGCGGAGATAGGAACCCAAAGTATCACGAAGAGCAGCAGGAAGACGTTGCATGAATTCACGGCGCACATCCCCCCAAAAAACGCCGAAAAGGAACACAAGTAGTTCGACGAACGAAATGTTGCATACGGACATAACCGTCCGAGCGCAAAGAACGAGAGTCAACAACACCCATGCCATGGAAGCGACGAAATGCCATGCGATCAACCAACTCAGCCGCCAACCGGCCCCCATTCTCCTTAGCGAAGGGATAGTAGTCATGAACCGTCTGAACCGAAGGCGTGCCAAGCAAAGCGGAAGTGCGGAGGTCCGCATTAAGTTTGCCCTCTAATCACAATCATGGCATGTCGTGCAATCTCGGGCATGTACACGACGTGGCGATATGATAGGGAAAGAAGACGAAGGTTGCTTGTCACATAGCGGCCAAACTAATAAGAAGCATCCGTGAAAAACACGTCGAATGAAGTATAAAAACTAATAGAAGAATTGTCAGCAATAAGAAAATTTCTCGCTACTCAGCAAGGAAGCGGCGACAAATAGCGGCTGGTAATTGATATCACCACCCTTCAAGCGAATAGCTGTGAGTGATCCATCCTCGAGAACCCGTGCAATAAGCATATCATTATGAATGTGGCCGCCGAGGATACCAGCATTTACAACTTCACGCGCCTCCGGCCACTATCCTTACCTGGTAGATATTGATGACTGCAAACGCAGCTGAATCATGAGGCGATATACAGATCGTCGCCGGTCAATCACTGTGACACATGGAAGTCGGCGGCAAAATATAAGTTGTTTTCCGTCAATTTACAAAATATCGTCCGGTAGAGCTGCAGTGACTCGCTCTCTTTTCTTTTTTGAGGATCGAAAACAGAGCGCTATAGTGCGGCTGTCGTGAACGAGCAGCGATACTCCGGACTCTTGGGAGGGAGGGTGGGAGAAGGGGCGCCGGGGGCAGGTATAAGAACTGAGACGTAGCCGAATTCAACTTCTAAGTACGGCCATCCGCCAGTAATAAGAAAAGTCTCGTGGCTTGCCGGCGGGCTTGGAAGACATAGCGATACACTTGGAAAAAGAAGAGGGGGGAGGGAAGGAGGGGGGGGCATCCTGCTGCGGGTTGGTGCTACTGTACTTTTAGCGTCTGACCTAGCGCTATTGCGGTTTAAAAGTAGGGTTTAATTACGGTACGCCCGAGCGTAGTCCAGCTTGTGAACGATAGCGAGGACGAGGGAGGCGACAAAGGCGAAGAAGCTGCGCACGGTGTTGCCGATAACAAAGAGCCCAAACTTGCGCTTCTTCTTCCCCTGCTGAATCGCGGCCTCGTATTGCTCCTCCCTCAATTTCTTCGTTGCTGCTGTCCAGCCGAACTTTTCGACGTCAGCGCGCCCCTCCGCCGCGATCCGCGCGCGCAGCTGCTTATCCTCCACCAGCAGCCGGGTCTGCGCCACCATCGCCTCGTAGTCATTCGATTTGTACATCAGCGCAGTTTCGCCCGGGCGCGTAATGATATCCAGCAGCCCACCCGCCGCTACCGCCACAACCGCCAGCCCCGACGCCATCGCCTCAAGCGCCACGAACCCAAGTGTCTCACTCTCCGACGGCATCATGAAGATGTCCGCGCTAGCGTAAGCCTCCGATAGCTCCTGCCCTTTGATCATGCCCTAAATTCCAAAGCATCCGGAAAATTAATATTTATGAATACAGAGAAATCGCAGAATCATCGATGACAACAAAAATATAACGCAAAATGAATAATAAAGTCCGACGAATACCGTGGACGAAATAAAATTAGATATCGCCGGTTGCTGAATCAAATGTTTACATAGCCACTAAATCCTGTAATTTTAAAAAACTGTAAAAGTTTGAGACTGAGATAATGAACGAAATCGACGGTTCACATAAGCGTATTTGGGGAAAATAAAACTTATCAGCCGATCCCAAATTGTAAATACATATGGCCAAACTTAGCAGCCGGTCAGAATGTCAAGGTTCGCAGGCTAAATATTTCAGAACATTCTACAGTGATTGCGGGAAATAATTCCCAACAATGAAGGCCGCCCATACTTAATTCAATTTCTTACAAGAAAAAGCAGCATAAGCCACCGACCAAAAAGGAGAAAAGAGGGGAAAGCCTAAGCCCGAGGAACAGGAAGGCATGCCACAGCGTCGGCACTGCCCTCCTGCCTAGCGTCGCGGAGATAGGAACCCAGAGTATCACGAAGAGCAACAGATATTTAATAATTCGACCTTTCTGAATTTGGTGTCATCAAGTAAAGACAATCACGTGAAGCACAAGCATAACCCCGAAGACATCAATCAAGCCCTATTACAGTAACAGAAGCATGTTCTTATATCCTTTCTATCCGACAGCGTGCACGAGAATGAACAGGAAGGCCAAACAAAAGGCGGGGTTTCCACTTAAAACGCCCGTTACCAATCGAGTCTTGAAGGTCATGTACTCGCATGCCACACCCATATGCGAGTTGATGAGCACGGTACCGATAAAGAAGGACAAAAAAACAGGTGGCCCAGTCGCGTTTCCCGGGTGTATGTCGCTAATCACGTCTGATCACTGCGAGGTCTGACTCGCTCATACGCTGCAAGGTAGGGTGGATGGCGCGGGGCAGCAGCTCACCATGAACTTCACGTTCTCCATCCCTGCGAAGTGCTCCTCTAGTTCGACGCGTGAGGGGCCGTCGCCGACGAAGGCGAGACGCACGTTGGGGATTTCATCGCAGACCTTCTTCAACACGTCCAGGTTTTTCTCTGTAAAGGACAGCGCCACGGAAGCAACCGCGGGGGTCAGCTCACAGTCGACTCCCGAGAAAATAAAACACTACACCATTTCCACTAGCGCGAGAAAACTGAAGCTTGCATTTATAGCCAATGATTATATCAAATTGACCTTCGGCCGAATTCAAATTCCATGTCACTATTCAAAAAATGAATCGTATAACTTAATGCATATCATACATTGCAGTAATTATATCAGAAATGGTATATTCGGCAAACAATTCAACGGCTTACAAATAAGTACTTTAATCATACTTATTTACATAATTCGATAACACTTATCATTCAATGGTGAACTTGATACAGTAAGTTATGGCAGGGTCGTTGCTCACCTGCGCCCAGCCGGCCCACATACACAAGCAGAGTGTCGTCCGGGTTGCCGTTACTCATCCGGCTACGCATCTCCATCGACCTAAACTTTGGGTTAAACACGTCCGTGTCCACACCGCGCTGCCACACCTCGATGTTGTTCTTGCACTTCATCACAGACAGCTCGTCCTGCGAATCGTCGAGACACAAGCAAAGCAGTTCGTAAAGAGCCCGTCAGAAAAAGTTCTTCAAATCCACCAACTGTATGCATACCAATATAATTTAGCGGTATAGATGCCAGTGGTGCAACGAGAGAGGGAGATAGAGAGAGGGGAGGTAGAGAGAAGGGGAAGGGAAGGGGGGAGAGAGAGAGAGAGAGAAAGGGGGGCGGGGGGGGGGGGGGGGGGGGGGGGGGGGGAGAGAGAGAGAGAGAGAGAGAGAGAGAGAGAGAGAGAGAGAGAGAGAGAGAGAGAACGAGCGTGTGTTAATTGAACAATCCCGGTGTACGTGTGTGTGTGTGTGTGTGTGTGTGTGTGTCTGTGCGTGCGTGCGTGCGTGCTGGCACGCGTCATAAATGCGCCAGTAAATCTTGTACAAGCGCACTCGTGACGTGCGTTGAATCAAGAGGGTGTGAGCACGTCAATGGGGGTATATATGAACGATCACGTGTGTATATATGTCAGGTGCCAGGACAGTTAACGGAGAAGCTCGTGTAAACATTCGCGCCTTTGGAGATGGGCAATTGGGTATATATGAAGAAAATGCACATGCACAGGTTTTGTTCGCGAAGGTGGACTTATTCACTTTTGCAATTTCGGATCTCTCGTTCTTTCTCTCTCTATGTGTGTGTCTGTATATGTGTGTGTGTGTGTGTGTGTGTGTGTGTGTGTGTGGTATGAAAGTTGGCAAATGCCATTAAGGGAGGATGCCTACAAGTGTGGACGAAACTACATGAGAGCATTTCAAGAATACATATGTGGGTAACTACACAGGTCCGCTAACGCGTCCGTGGGTGCGTGTGTTTGTGTGTGAGAAAGAGACAGAGGGGGTTGCATATGTTTCAATTGGATGTGAGCGTGCACTAAATCGGAGTGGCCGTGCAACAGGTGGAATGCATTAATTCACAAGATGAACGTGTAGGGTTTAGGGTTTCGCGCATGCATTCTGTCGCTGTCTCTGTGCGGGTAACACTCTTATACGCGGACAACTCTAAGAGTGCGCGCGTGCGTGCGTGTGTGTGTGAAGCTCGGGAAGGAGGGGTTGCATACGTGTGTAGTATCGTACACATATCAGTAACAAAGTGTATGTACATAAGTGCAAGCATGGGCAAGTAGGAGCAGGGACAGGAAGAAATAGACGAGAAAGGAAGGGATGGCACCTTCATAATCTTTGACGTGACGAGGGTGAGGTCGGCGCGACGGGTGCACCATCTGATGATGGACCACATTGGGGCGACGAGGCCGCTCCAGGTGTAGCGAGGGATGTAGTGCGGCACGTGGGTGTGGTATGACACCACCAGCGGCGTGCCGAGCAGACGGCTGTAAAGCACAGCCGCAAAGACGATAATACCGGGGCAGGAGACGTGGATGACGTCGGGACGCATAATGAGGAGGTTCCAGAAGACGCGCACTGAGAGGCCGATGGAGAGCAGTAGCGTGGGGGAGTTGTAGAAGGGCAGCCGTAGGCCCAGCACGTTCAGCACCTGTCAAGCAGGGGTGTGTGTTATAGAAAAAACAGAGAGAGAGAGAGAGAGAGAGAGAGAGGGGGGGGGGGTTGCAACCAGATGGAAACCTTGGTTGCTACTGCTGAAAAAAAAAATGACCACAGAAAATCGCATCACTAGATGGAATGAAATGCAGATCTCCTCAGCGTGTGACCACTCTCCAGCCCCCCCACACACATGTGAATGCAGTCACCGATCATACCAACATCCATAAGAATGTACACCATTGTTCTGACGTGTAACAAATGCGATAACCAATGACAGGAGACAGGGTGTCTACTAAAAGTGATGTGGGCACACGTTGCTGTCCCCCGTATTAGCGAGAGTAAGCACACCGCGGTGGTCAATCCCCACGGTTACAGGTGATAGTATACGATATCAAGGGGTGATCGGTATGCACGTGAGAGGAAGTTCTAGGAATGGTGACGGTGACGAGGGAAAAGTCGAAGTTGAATGAAAGCTACGAGAACCTTTGAGTGACGCGATGGTGTTGGGGAATAGCCGGCGATGAGTAGGAACAATGATGGTTGGGGGATGTGAGCAGTAGGATGGATGGGAGATGAGTGCGTGTGCGGGAGGAGGGAAGCGAAGGGGTGCGCCAAGGGTATTCATTAGAGGGGTACCTTTGCCCCAAAGTACTCGCGCGGCGGGTTGGGGTCGGGCGTGACCACCAGCACCTCGTCGCCCTCGGCGCGCAGGCACTTAATAAGGCACTCGAAACGGTTCTTCATGCCGCTGATATGACTGAAGGGGGAGGGCTCCACAAACAACGCCACCTTACGCGGGTTCATGACCGCAAGCTGTTGCTGCTCGCTCGGCGAGATCGGGATCGCGACGGCGCTGGTCACCGAACGGCGGCTGGAGCGGCGGGCGACAATCCCGCGACGCCCGCTCATTCCCAGTTCTGACCTCATGGGCCGAGACGAGAGACGCCTCGCGCTACTTCCACAGGCGAGACCCGACATCGAGGGCGCCCTCACGGTCACCATCGCTGCAGCCGGCTGTTGCTGTGTCTGCTTTGGGTCTGGGCAACGATTCGAGGAGCGACGGGAATGTTCGTGAGTAGTTGTACGTGTATACGGTAAACACAATGGGTCACAGAGAGCGCCCCAGTCGAATACAGCGCAGCTTAGAGTGGAGTCGTGTCAGCAAGGCGAATCAGCGAGGGAAAAAATAGAGGAAGGACATGGCATTCTGAAGCAGACAAGGGTGCTAGGCATTCAAGACGGCGACATTGCCGCCAAAATCGCGCGGCGTATATCGGTTTGAGGGTCGTTCTAGAAGATGACTGCGTCACCATACTGTAATCGATTGGATATGCAGTATCGCAATTTACAGCAGTATCTTTGATATCAGCAAACCGTCTGAAGAGAGAGTTTTCGAGGCTCAAGAGGGGTATGACCGGCCAGAGGTGGAAGCATACCTGCACCCCGTCAACGATAGCGGGCCCGATTGGTTTCCAAAGGGTTGGCGCGTGCGGACGGTGCGCTGAAGGTTGTTGTGAAGTGGAGGTATCGGCTGTGAGAGGTTGGGCAGAGGTGATGGTCCCCGGCCGATTATGAGATCTAATAATCAAAAGCGCGCGCTACTCCGGGCTGTGTGTACCGTTATTGCCGGAAAATCTTTGTTGGCCGTTGAATATCCCTCTCGTGATTTGATTCGACTTTACGAGGATATTCTAGTGTGGCCCTCGTGCGGGTGTTCCCAACTACCAAAAGTTCCATAGTACCCCGCTTTGCCATGGAATCTATACGATGTACTATATTTGGTCACGCGGAATAATACAATCGTATATTCGGTCAGCAGCAGTATATTCGATTCAATATTCCCCGCCCGCGGTCGCACTTGGATCAGTACGGTACGTTTTGACGAATGCCAGGCATGATGAGGCGAAAAATGATATAACAGTATTAACCTGCCTGTGACTAAATGGCATTGTATTTGATTCAGCGGCGATCCAAGCCTTTTCTGATGATGGCAAGTATTTGATCAAAACGCCTTTCGTCCCGACTGTGATTACGGTGGCTACGGAGGAAAGTCTGCTCGAATGTTCAACCAATCAAATCTTCGTGCATGGTACCTCCGGATACGGCCCCTGAACTTGTCGAGGTGATACGGGCGATGGTCCCCGTAGTTACGGGTACTAGTAACCTTGGAGCCCCTTTGGCGATGGACTTCTCGATGGCAGACGGCCCTCCAGCGTCTCATAACGTGAACTATGTTCATTCTTGGCTGCAAGACACCGTTGAGGCTCATCAACTCCTCTTGGACAAGATCGTATGCTTTGCTATGTCGGACTTCGGAGGGACACACGCCGCTTTCCGCTTGATGATCACGTGTGCGGTACGCCGCTATGGTTTCTTGCTCCGCACCCTCCCCCCCAGATATCTGCCGACCGTACCTTGCTACTGCGGATAGGGCCGTTCGTGCAGCAATTTATCGAATCTTGGGCGTTTCTTTGGACGCACAAACACTCGATCAACTGAATTGCGCTAAACGACAGCTCTCCCTCCCTGCGGAGTTTGGGGGGCTTAATGTACCGTCCCTCGAGCTCGACGCCGAACATGCTCACTATGCTTCATTCAATGCGACCCTCGCCAACTTGATTACTGATTACGAGTCCGAGTCGCTAGGTCCTTTGTACGGTCTCATCCGACAGGAACTACTGAATGTTGCCACTTCTACTTTACCGTGGGCGGTCCAATTGCGCAATTCGTACGACTCTATCTCCACTATGAGCGGGTTTTCGGAATCGGAGCTTGTGGTGTTGACTAACACACTGAACCAAAACCTTTCTGATTATGCCGGGCCCGATGTCGAGTTGATGGTATCTACATTCAACAATGCGGTGGCACCCGCTACCCAAGTGACTAGCTTACAACTTCCGACTCCCGATGCTCTCACTCGCTTCGAAAATTCCGGGGGCCACATTCAACGGGGCATTTCGCGCTTTCTTCGTGCCCGGGCCTACCTTGACATGTTGGCGTTCTGCAGACCTTGCCCACCGGACTATATGAGGGTGATTTCGGGTACGGGTCGCGGGGCTTTGGCTCTCTTTTTCGCTTCACATGAGTCCAGTTTCAAGGTGCCATCCGATTGCTATACGATGGCAGCCCACCGGGTGCTTGGCTTGACTGCGGAGCGCGCCGCTCATGTTCGAAAATGCCCTCGTGCAATGAGGCCCCTTCAGAATCTCGCGGGTATGGATCTTCGTCGACGGTATCGAGCATCTTTATGTCGGGTGAGCGCTCAACAGCCGCTATGCTCATGGACCATATCCCCCGGTGCCCGTGCTCTTGGTATATCATTCAACTCCACGACCGTATTGTCCACGCGCTTGAAGAGTTCATGCTTGAAGCGGGGGCTACTGAGGGCCGGGACTTGCGGTTGGAGGTCCGCCGTATTCGGTCGGGAACTTCACGTGATCGTCATGGGGATGTGGTTTGGTTAGACTTCATGGCTCCGCACCGTCATCTTGTTGTTGATGTGACGGTTACAAGTGCTCGCACGAACACCAACGTTCCTCGTATAGGTGCTCGCCTTCCACTCCCTGGCAGCCTTGCATTGGGAGCTCAGCAAGGCAAACTTGATGCGGACCTCCGCACTTTCGCTTTGCTTGGCACGCCTTCGGTTCAGTCGGTCCATGACTATTATCCCTTCGCCATGGAGGATGGGGGCCGGTTGGCGCCGATGGCGGCTGAGTTGGTCGATCGCTTGGCTATTTTGGTGGCTGTTCGTCGCTTCCCTGGCATGGGGGCCGCTGACTCTCGCTCCTTGCGCTCTGACAGTTATGTCCGTATGCAGCATTTTGTTCGTCGATCTACTTCTCTTCCGTTTAGGCGTTTTTTGGGGGATGTGCGACGTGAATTCATGCAACGTCTTTTTGCTGCTCTTCATGGCACTCTGGGTTCTTATCTCCGCGACGCTTTTCAGGAGGGCAGTGCTGGTGCTGTGGCATGCCTTCCTGTTCCTCGGGCTTAGATTTTTTTCCCCTCCTTTCTTCTTTTATGTTTGGTGGCCTCCACTGCTTTTTCTTGTAAGAAATTTTACTAAATGGCATTGTCCCGCGTATGCATGTCTTTCGCCTGTATTACACTCCTCCATAAACATAAGCTAGTCAAGAACACGGCCCCCCTTCTCATCACGTCAAGCACGACGACACCCAGGTACCACTTAAGTGCAGGAGAGCCGGGAAGCAAGCATGTAGCCGTTATTCGATGTGATTAGACACGAGTTTAAAGCGAGTGTTGTCGGTGGACTTTGTCGAATTAAGCCCATAAATTCCCATGAAATTGTTTGAACTACACACGTCGTTATGAGCGCCACTGCATTGCTCAAGCGCTCATACCAAAATGCATATTACTCAGTGTTCCACATAACCGTATTTTGGGGGACTTGTTGGAGGGGATTTGGAGGCGTGGGTGCCGTGCTCAATGCGCGAGGTTTGGTTTGCGGGTGTGTGAATGGAGCACGGAAGTTCACGCCGCGTACACGGGTGGTGTATTTGGAAAACAAGCTAGTAAAAGCCCACATGGCGCAGGTTTGGATGAGCACTGCACGATGTAAAGAGGCGAGGGGGATTGGCTTTGGTGAGAGCCGAGGACCAGCTTGGCCATTTGAGATGCATCGCGTTTGATGCTCGATGGTGTTTGGAATGCTTGGGTATATGCTTGTGCCAACTACACCTCCCCCACGCATGAAACAAGTCGGGAATTAGGCTTTCAAATTAGTAGGAATGAAGAATTGGTAAACATGTGTCAACAAACCCCGCACGACCGCCTCATGAGGTAAACCGAATTCGACGGGTGTTGCTTGGCACTGCGGCTTATCTTTGCGGGAACATTGCGGAAGTTGAAATAATTCACCGAAATTTCATTTGTAAATATTTGAACTCAGGGATATCCAAATATTAGGGTTACGTGTGTTGTACGCGCATTGAAGTGGCGCGTCCAACGGTACTTATCTGAATTTTTTTGACCTTATTTGAGTAAGTCATGATTGTTTGAACATTGTGGCGGAACGCCGCTTGCCCTTGGGTTGTGCGCATATCGGTGGTAAGTCTACGTACGCGATTTCATGCGTTTTCCCCACAGCGGCCTACCCAACACCTCCTCCCTCCGTCGCCTATGCATCATATTTGCGCGACCGTCGCATAAGCATTCATATTGCGGCGGTGTGCGCCCGTTACTCTTTCTGTCTAATCGGTACGGCGACTGTTTAAAAGAGCGTGCCGCACGGGTGCGGGCCCGTTACTACTCGAACTCGCCCCCCCCCCCCCCCCCCCCCCTCCCCCGTATTTGTCGTCGCAATTCATATTGGTTGCCAAAGGATTGCCTAGGATTTCAGGAGATTTGTCAATAAATTCGACGCCTATTTTCATTTTTAACTTGCGAAGGTGAGAAGTACTGTCCGGACTTTTGCGGAGGAGTGTAGTATATACTATCTAGATCCCTTATCACAATAGCAGTGAAAACCATGGTTGCGCTGAGGTGGATTTTTAGGATTTCGGTTCAGGCTGAATTCGGTCCAGCCTGAACTAAACTGAGTTCAGGTCAGCTAAGCAGCTCAGAAGTATCTTCAACCTGGATTCAGCCCTTAAATGCGCCTGAAGTGTCTTTGAAATGCCTTCAAATATGGGAAGGGTTTTTCTTAACGATGTACAGACTAGGGGCGGCGTATGGCCACACAGCTGCACGGAAAAAATAAAACTTTTACCATACTTGATAATAGCACGTCGAGTATCATCCATACAACTATATGACGTTTGGTCGCAACAATATTTGACTAGCTACTACAAAATGGGCTCGGTTTATAGGTAGTCTTTCGTCAGAAGTGAGGCAACATATATTAGTGATAGTAGCATATAACGATAATATAGGGCGCCCGCGCGAGCGCTTATCGTGTGTGTGTGTGTGTGTGTGTGTGTGTGTGTGTGTGTGTGTGTGTGTGTGTGTGTGTGTGTGTGTGTGTGTGTGTGTGTGTGTGTGTGTGTGTGTGTGTGTGTGTGTGTGTTTGCGCGCGCGCGCGTTTGTATATTCGGTGATTGTACTGTTCTTGTATTGTCCGTTGTGTGTGTATGTATGTGTGTGTACGTGTACATGGGTTCATGCATTGTGTGTGTGTGTGTGTGTGTGTGTGTGTGTGTGTGTGTGTGTGTGTGTGTGTGCGTAACTGCGTATGCGTGTGTTCATGTATCGTGTGTGTGCGTGTGTGTGCGTGTATGTGTGTGCGCGCGCGCGCGCGTGTGTGTGTGTGTGTGTGTGTGTGTGTGTGTGTGTGTGTGTGTGTGTGTGTGTGTGTGTGCAATCATATGACATAAATACGTCACATTATCGCTAATATCATTTGTCGTCGCGCACTTCTCCACTCTTCGCAGTCTTTTATATCAATTATAGCAAAATCTATGTGTTTATAAACGCTTAGTTACCTTTCGTATTGATGTTTCGCAATAGCTTAATGCATCGAGCACATAAAGATGCGTACCTGACAAAAGAATGGCGTCGTGATTATTCTGTAATTCCGTATGCTTATTATTTCAATTTTGATTATCCATACCGTCGACTTGCTGCATGGTAAAACCCTACACCGCTAACCCCCACCTACATAACATCCTGAGTCAGAATTCAGTGTATTCGTGATGCAACAGTCCCCAAAAACTCAAGCCGTCGCATCAAAATCAGCTCCCCCCTCTTCATAGGTCTCTCTTGCCCAGAAATTACCGCCCTCGCACATGATATCCTCACATACCGTCTCGCAACAACGCTCACCACCGCCTAGAGCGGCTCTTCGCCGACCCATGCCATCCAGATCGAGGACCTCCCGGAACCCACACAGTTCCTCAAGTTCGCGGACGCCCTCCAACCAATAGACGTGCCCACCCCGATCGAGGATGACCCCTCCTCCTTTTCGGTCGATATCCTCCACCTGCCCAAGAACCCCATTCATTCACAATCAAGACCTGTAAACATCCAGATTTCACCAAATACATTTCACATTGCAGAACCCCCACACATTAAATTCATTTCATCACCATCACACCCCCTCGTGGTTCCTGGGACGTGGGCACCTACCTCACCACAGTCGTCATCCAATCACAACAATCCCTCTCCCTCCATGCGTCGCCGCTGACGGCGCCAGCCCCCCCTCACAGTGGTTGTCCACACTCCTCCATCAAGATGCACGGGAATATTTCAGCCTCCACTCCCAATCACACCACTCTCCACCCTTCTTCTTTGACCTTACACGTTATATCTCCCTCCAAAAATTTCCAGACGGCTCCTACTGCCGCTCCCACCCCCTCCCCCTCCCCTTTCCCAACAACACCACTAGCATCCAAATATCCCTCACCACTGAAATGTACTGCATACTTCTCTCCACAAACGGAACTGCCACTATCCCCCTCAAACAAACACTTCGTCACCGTGGCTCACACATTCACGCCAACTGCACACTCATCATCAGTCCACATCACTACGCCACCTTTGGTAGGGCCCGACTCTCGGACCATATCTTCACCACCACACCATCACCACCACCCCTGAACATCTCCAAATACAAGACCTTGTACTGCAACCCCCCACTCTTCTCCTCCTATGGACCCGCCACCTTTTGGATGTCGACACTTGCACCAAGTGGAAAGCCCGAGACCTCCGACAGCTCGATGATGGACACCGACGACGACACCCCCTTCGACCTCCACTCCCTACCCGACATCCACCTCACCTCCACAACCCGAACCCTATTCCCAACCTACCTCAAACCGTAGACCCTCCCGGAGACGCCACTCCACCTCCCCGGAACCATCCGCCGCCCACACTCCCACCACCACTACTTCCTCTTCCTCCCCCGAGCCTCGCACCACTGCCACCAACCCCACTCCCCTCCCCACCATCACCGAGGACTCCTCGGGACACATGAACTCCTCCTCTTACCCCCTCACACAAACAACATCCGAAACGCCCCGCAAAAGAACCTCCCCCGCCCCCGTCAACCCACCCCTCCCACACGCAACCCACTCCACCACCACATCACCTCCCCCACCCCCTTCATCCGACCCCACCCCACTCTCGGACGACCCCATGGACACCTAACACAACCCCCGCCCCCCTACCGACCCCGCCCTTAAACCTGCCCCCCCCCCCCCCCCCTCGGGGTCACCAAGCCTACTCGCTACCACAACAGGAAAAAGTTCCCTTCCTCACTCTCCCGCCAATCCCCGCGCACCGCCAAACAACCCCCCTCCACCCCCTCAAGCCTTACCAACCCCTCACCCCAACCCCGGCACATAGCTCTCCCCCCACATACGCCCAAACAGTCGCACACTCCCCCAAAACCCTTCCCGCTCCCTCCACTGCCCCAACCGACGGCGATCTCGAATAATGGATTCAAGAACTACAGAGAGTACCCCTCCACCTCCGCGACCCGTGGGCCCTTTCGGCTCCCCACACCCGACCTCCAAGACTGCCTCGGCTGGCAAGGCCGCCCCCCGTCCCTAAACCGATAATCGAAGGGCCCCATAGCCCGGGGGTCAAAACCGACACCCCTCTCTCCACCCTCTACTTCATATTCGACAACACATTGTAACAACAACTAATCCGGCCACACTACCGCTCATTTTCACCCACAAACCTGCAACGTCACAGTTCACAATTACCTTTTTAATCTAAACCTCGAATACGGCCTCCCCAACCCACTAGGCAACCTAGATATATCTGCGGTACTCTCCTTCCAGTGGGGCCGATGATACCAAGAATTAATTAACATATACTCCATAGCAACCTCTCTTGCCAAACTACACTATGATCCCTCTGCCTCATTCACAATCATCGCCAATACTGAAGTTGACACACTTCGCAACCATGGGGTCTTCCCCAGCCAATGGAGTAACCTATCCAACATAGGCACACCCCCACGTCTCAGCATACCCAACCACTCACTGCTCATCATCACTTGGCAACACTTCTACACATCAACAACACTTCTGCTACTTGGATTGTCTCCCTCCACCACCCACCCGCACCGGACCTCCTCCGCCGCCCCATATCCATGCTCGCATCATGAAACCCCAACACTCCGCCCCAACTCCTCCCCTACGCACCCTCAACCCCCCCAAACAACTCGACACCGGCCACGCATGCTCGTGCGGCACCCATGTCCTCCTCCACACCTACTACATACTCAAAGCACACCCCGACCAACCGTACGCCCCCCTCCATTCGACCCCCGTAACACCGTTTACATACTCCACGCCCTTATAAGGCACCACACGTTCCGCTCCGCCCCCCTTTCCATCGGTCACACACACCTTTTGACAACCCTCAACCCAGCCCCTCCAACCACCAACCAACACAGCCCGTCCATATCCTCGAACCCCTCTCGACCCGCCCCCACCCACTACTCTCCAACCTTCAACTCCCACCGCCAACCACCCCGCCTCCACACACCCGCAGTCTCCCGGATAATCCACCCCACCTCACCACACATACCCCACAATCAGTCCCCCCTCTCCACACCGCCTAACCACTTCACCTCATCAACCTCAACACCCGCGGCCTCCACACCTCCATATCATTGACGTCGACCACCTCGCCACCACTCACCAACCGGACGTCTTCTCCTTCACCGAAACCAATTACACCTCCCACAAATCCCGTTGGTGCGTCGGCCTACCCCAATACCTCCCTAAGAGCGCTCGCCCGAAACACTCCCTGGTACCCCAACCCCCCGCAGGAGTCCTTTTCGCGGTCCCCAAATCATCCTTTCATTCCGCAACTATCATACCCCCACCCCCTAACCTTGCCCCCCACATAGCCGGATTGACTCTTATTCCTCACTCCGGCACCCCGTACCTCTTCGTCGGGGTCTATATGCCCCAACTCCACACGTCGCAACTAACCCACCTCTACGCAAAAAAGGCCGCCCGGGGTCTCAGGCTAGCCGATGGCCACCCAACTTACCGCGTCATATATGGGGAGGAGATTTCCAAACCACCACACAGCAAGGTATAATACACCCCCCGCCCTCACTTCCCTCCTCCATTCCCACCTTTCACTACATTCCCCCGCAGCGGAGGATGCATTGAGCACTTGCTCTCCACACCACCTTCAACCCTTAGTCCTACCCCATCTGCCATCTCGGTCTTCTCCTCTTTTTCCCACTTCACCGACCACTCGGCAGTCCACCTCGTTATTCTAGCTTCATCCTCACCCATCGCTCAACCCCCCTAATCTGACAACCCCTCACACAAACCACACTCCACCCGCAAATACAAATTCAAGCTCCCTATCTCACAACAACACATTCACGATTAACAAGCCTGCACACCCGACCTCATCAACCAAACCGCCGCCCTTCACGCTGCCATACTCAACACACCTCCACCCACAGCCTCCATCGATGACCTTGACACCCCAGCCTCGCATTCTGCTACCCTCCTCTCACACCACATGAACAATGCAGACAACATATGGCCCCTACTCCCTCCGAAAAAACGGCGACCACCAAACACCCCCATCCCCCCGATACCACTTGGCTCACTAAAATCTCGCAACCTCATTAAGACCCCCCGTCGCTGCAGTACTAAACGCGGCCCCCTCTCCTTCGCACAGTCTCTCCTTCAAACGACCGATTACGTGATCCCATAGACCATCAACACACAAATGTCAAGAAAGCATCCGCCACCATCTCCACGCTGCCACCACGGATAAATTGAAAAAATAATCCCGCGACAACACCGCTTACGACGTTAACCCCAAATCGTACCACCGACAACTCAAAATAAAAAGCGGCCTCCTCCCCCTACCAACGCCACCTCGACCCTCCATAAAATCACCCGCCCCGAAACAAAAAGTGCAAACTCTCCTCACAAAGTTAAAGCCGGAGTCCACTCACACTTCGACAATGAACTAACCCGCGCCACCCCGTCCGAACCCCCCCCCCCCCCCCCCCCCCCCCCCCCCCCCCCCCCCCCCCCCGGGTGGGAAAGCCCCGACAACCCCGACCCATTCGTCATCGAACCCCGCAGTAATCCCTCCCTAACTCTCGCTAACATTATAACTCGAGAGATATTCGGTATAATAGTCAACTCGCTAGGCACTGACAAAACCCCCGGCCCCGACGGCATCCGAAACGAAATCACAAAATTCCTGCCCCATGCGACCCGCTCCGCCCTCTTCTCCCTCCTCTCCCTCCTCTCCCTACTCTTCCTCTTCGCCCACAAAGCTTTTACCCCCCCCCCCCCGAATGGTGCCGAATCGTGCTTACTACACAAAAAGGTGACCCGAATCTCCTCGACAATTACCGCCCCATTGTTCTCTTGAACAACTTGCTCAAAACTTGGACCGCACTAATCAAAGACGCATGCTCTAAGTATGCAGAAACCCACGGCATCCTCAGCTAGCAACAAGACGGATTCCGACTCCTCCGCAGCATCCACGGCGCCCTCGCCTCTATCATCATGATGATGGAGGACGAAAGTATATGCAATAAATACATCTACATCATGTACGCGGACTTCAAAGGCGCTTTTAATGCCGCCGGCCACCGCATCATGTTCAACCACATGCCCCAACTCGGTATGCCCTTCACCGTTGTCGACACATGCGAACAACTCTATGGTGTCCCCACCGCCGACTTTATCACCCCCTACGGCTCCATCCCTTTTCTCGATATCAACGGCGGTACTCTACAGGGCGACACCCTCTCCCCCTCTTTCTTCACCCTCTTCCTCGAACCATTCCTCCGATGGCTCATGGTCGGTAGCCGAGGCTATTGCCCCGGTGCCCCCACCACTTACGCTAACCCCACAGAACCCACGGCGACCTACCCCGGCCACGGCTTCGCAGACGACCTCAGCCTCGCAACGGGTCCTCCCACCAACATGACCATCTAGCTCCAAAAGCTCTCCCTCTTAAGCGCGTACACATGTATGAATGTTAACGTTCGAAAATGTTGCATTACTAGCGCACTATGGAGTAAAGACAACGCCCTCTCCCTACCCAACGGCACCCTTCTCGCGTCCCGCCTACAAAACACATCGTCACCATTAACACGTACAACGTTGCCATCCCCTCCATCGACCCCTCGGAATCCTACATAGTCTTAGGGGTTAAACTCAACACTGTGAGGTGCTACTTTGGTTAGGCTAAGTTGGCATCCTTAGACTAATAGTAGAACCTAGTCTCTGGATCTAATTATACAGCGTAGAGAGAATTAGTAAGATTGTCTTAGGAACATGGTTTCTTACAATCTGGGTGTGGCGTACATCTGGTCTGTACCGGTCTGGGTCTTTCCTCGGCTAGTAAGTCCCCGGCTTAAATATCCACGCCTCAGGTGGTAAGAAACCATGTTCCTAAGACAATCTTACTAATTCTCTCTACGCTGTATAATTAGATCCAGAGACTAGGTTTTACTATTAGTCTAAGGATGCCAACTTAGCCAAACCAAAGTAGCACCTCACAGTGTTGAGTTTAACCCCTAAGACCATGTAGGATTCCGAGGGGTCGATGGAGGGGATGGCAACGTTGTACGTGTTAATGGTGAAGATGTGTTTTGTAGGCGGGACGCGAGAAGGGTGGGTTTTAGAAATAGCCTTAGAACCTGTAGCTTGTGCTGTCTGCTAACTAAGCTAAACTATTACTAGTGCCTCGGGGATATGTGTATGATATGATTTATCATACATCGGCCTGTATGATTACGCATTTTCATAATCAGTACTTTTTCTGTTAAATACCGCTATGTACAGTCAGTGAATATCTAAAGTAGCGGCAGACACGCCTAAGCTCAATATCGTCTGCACCACCGACTTCGGCTACGGATCGAGCGACCATCCCTATCATAAGGTATGGTGCACCACGCCCGCTGAATATTGGGGAAGGGAAGGGTTCAAGATACTAGAGGTGCGGCCGTTGGGCGTATTTATTCCGTACGGACCCGCCTTATGTCACCAAAAGCTAGGAGGTCGAGTAGCATTTGGTGTCCGTAGCCAATCGCTGTCGTGCCGTGAGCGGGGCACTAATTGCAAAGTCCCGCACTCAACGCACAGAAAGGAAGTACTCTGCAAGGTACCCTCGTCGAGATTGCACTGGAGGTAGCAGATTCGTTTGTTGTGACCGTTTTCGGAGCGTTCATTGTTGTTTAGGGTGTGGACGCGTTCTTCTTGGGATCTTTCGGTTCGGCCGAATAACGGTCCGGATAGTAATCACCTGTACCGACGTTGGGTTGACACAACGTGATCCTGTAACACGTTGGAGACCAACTACTGGTATGCAATCTGAAAAGGTTCCTAAGTAGTTCGGGTCGAATAGGGCTGGGTTATTTGAATGTGAAACTTTATAAGCTCCAACAGTAGGTGACGCATATGTTGTAGTCGTCGAGCACGAACATCTATTAAGCTTCCTCCATCGCATGAGTAGTCACTAACGCTACCTATCCACGGATTTTCTTCGAAACAGACACACAACACTGTTGAGATATAGCATAGGTATCGATATAGCATGGCACCTCAAAGTTAGAGATAGGGGTTGACGTAGTGCACGCCAAGGCCGCCAAGCCTCCTGAGCTTTTATAGTGGACGTAACACAACGTAACTCTTATGCGCCGTTTGCACTTGCCTGTTGTCACTAATTTTACTATTGTCACTTATCATGTTGTCACTTGTCCGCCTGTTGACACTAGTTTTAAAGTGATCCATTGCAGTGCTAAGGTAAACCATGGTCTTTGCTTCTGGTGTAGATTTCTGATGGAAGGAAGGCCTTGGGAAAGAGGTTGTGCGTACTTCACGATTTCGGTGAAGTAGCTCTTTGTTTTGCGAGGGGCCACATCGAGGGATGTGCTGTAAGAAGGTAAGTGCCTATTCCACATTCAATAGAAACTAAGTGATATTGACTTTTCTCAACTTCTTTTCCTTGAACACGCCCGAACCAAGCATTCCTTAACACAGTCATGCGTGCATCTCTCACGTCATTCGCCATTCGGTGCACACACCCTGTTGAGCTACATGTTTTCATCCATGCATGGCTTTTCCATTTGCACTTCTATGAATACCAAAAAGCATCATTCAATCTATCCCCGAGGGCTAGTATTAGGTGATGAAGAATGTTAGGCACGCAAGTCGGCGTGTATGTTCTCGTAGGAAAGCATGATACACAACTTCAAGATGTCTATTCGTCCGTTTGTCACATGTAGGCTCTCTCTCCCCCCCCCCCGCCCCCCCTCACCATTATATATAGAGCAGCACGCATTCCAATTAGGCATTATCGCCACAATAATCATTCTCAACACCTCCCATATCGCTAATATGTTTGGGTTGCATACTGCAACGGTGACTTTAAGCACAGGTGGGAGCATCGCTACGTCAAGGAGATAGCCGTCTCGGGGATCCGATACGGTGTTTTTTGGAGCGTGGTCGCCCTCGTCATCGGAAGACCCGCCATAATGAGGCTCCATAACGAGGTCGTCGCTAGTGTTGTCGGGTATGATTTCTGCGTTTGTTGGCCGTGACATAAAGTTCGAACTATAGCTAGCGAAAGAATCCCACCACATAAGGTAGTTCGGTAGTGTGAGTTCGATAGTCCGCGGACCGGTATCACTCACTACCGACCCTCTGTAATAAATGGTACGAGTAACGCATCGTCCGTAAGTGCACATGGAATTTGCATAGCTAGTCGGGGGGGTTGAAAGGGCATTCGCACTGCAAAGCACTTTCTGTTGATGATCTGTGTGGGTCTGGGAGTTGCATAGCCAGTTTTATCTAGTTTAGCGTTAAAGTTGCGTGCGGGATCGTGTTCTAGCGGCATGTCGACGCAATTGACCACCCAACATGGAAGCCGACGGACGCGCCGACCGTCCCATAGCTTTGGTTACGTTCTTGTCGTCACGCACAACCTTTCAGATGTTAAAGGGGGTATATGCGGGTAGAGAAAGATGCCTTTCGCGTCACGGTC
The DNA here is from genome assembly GCA_026401115.1 of Tetraselmis chui. NCBI lineage: Eukaryota > Viridiplantae > Chlorophyta > Chlorodendrophyceae > Chlorodendrales > Chlorodendraceae > Tetraselmis > Tetraselmis chui. The sequence goes on from JAPMLY010000117.1 coordinate 83,059, forward strand.
GTTTTCGTGGTTGTGGTGATGTATGCCGACAAGCGATCAGACCAAATCAGCCGTTCGAACAGGTTCCGCCCCTTCCTGGGTCGTGAGCCGACGGAGTTAAGCTAAGGACACTCTGGGGTACACGCTCCTGAAGTTTGACAAAGTACTAACTTTTCCTCGCGTGGGGGTGACCAGTTTTTTACGAGACTCTTGTGTATGATTAGTCATACAAATGTAGTACTTATCATACACATATCCCCGAGGCACTAGTGATACAGATTATCTGAGATTTTCTGTACCGTTTATCTAACCTTATCGCAGAAGCTCTTACAACTACCCATACATGAACTATCTAGAAGAGAGACTGCTAGTAACTCTGTACTGTCCACGGAAAATACAGCGATACAGTGGTACTGCCGTGATGGCAATAAAAGAGTCACTGAATATCACTAAGATACAGGTACCACTTTGAGGAAAAAAATAATGTCAGATACTAGCAATTAGCTAAATGGGCTAGGATATGACATACACCGCCCTCACATGCACCAAGTATTGGCAGGAATTAGAACGCACGACCACATCCCTCATCAATGCCCTATCCACTTCCGTGCTCATGCAATCCCGCAGACTACGCGTCATTCGAGGACTCCTCATCGGGAAGCACTTCAGCCTCTAGCTCGGCCTCTTTAGCGATTCCCAGCTCGACATCCTCGAGGGCCAAATCTGCCGGGCACTCCGCTCCGCCGTCTCCTCGGTGCGCAGTAGCCTCCCCCGCACAACCCTCCACCGCCCCACATCCGACCTCGGCTATGGTTCCCCATCCCTCAAAGCCCACGCAGCACAACTCACAATCTGTCACCTACACAAAATTATGAGCACCCATGGCTACGGAGGCCACATGACCACAACACATATCCACACCATTTCCACAACATACAACCATTGGCCCATAGAATCCATAATGTCAAGCGGCTCCTACCCGTACACACTCAGATGCCTAGTCCGGGCCAAGCGTGACGCCGGCACCTAAATCTATAATATCCCCTCACCTCTCCCTCACCAACCTCATCGCCTCCACACTCCGCGCCCACTTCACCCACCCTGACGACACCCTCGTCGCCTAACTCCGCGACAAAGCTACAAAGATCACCGACCCACACACTTACAAACAAGCATACTGCGACTTCGCACCCCGCCGAGCACACTTTCTTCCCTTCCCCGCCTCAACCCCCTATGGCATAACAACATCACCACATGGCCACAAGTCCTACTCCGCGCCTCTATCAGCTCCATCCTCTTCAAATCATGCAAGTCCATATCAACACTCTAACGGGCCGCCGACTCACTCTTTGTCCCTATCCGTCTCCTAGCCGCGGTACTCACCGAGCCCCTCGACACCATCCACAACCGCATGCCCACCACACATCCAACCGCTAAACATGCCTCACTACCCACAACCATCCACCCATCTTGGAATTTTCTTTTAACATCCCACCTTCCCCGCTCCCCCACCACCCTTTCCACGGCACTAGGAACTCCCGCATCAACACCACCCCTGCCCTGGCCCCCACCATACACATCGAAGCGAAATACCTCTCCCCCTCGGACCACCCATGCCCTCTCTACGACGTCATACGTATCATTTCCAAGTATAAGGACACTGAATATGGCAAAACACAGTACATCGTTGAAAGGGCCCCGGAACACCTCGCGGAATGGGACATCCAACTTCAACTCGACGACGGCTTCCGCCTCATTTTCTCCAGCCCCACCTCGGTATGTCTCCACACCCGCTCACCCTCCCGTTGTTCTATTTGCCACAATCCCCTCCACCTAGACCCCACTTCTTCTTGTAGCACATGCCCGCACTTTGCCGTCCACTCCCACTGCCGCCCCGCTCAAGGGCCCGACACATGGCAATGCGAATGGTGCGAACGCGGCCATAAGCATGACCTCACCCGCCTACACGAGGTCGAGAGGGCCTCTTGCCTCCAACTCCACGACACAATCAGTGAGACCTCCTCCGGCCCATCTGTCCTCTCTGCCTTCAATTCCGGCTTCGTCCCAACCACTTACCCCATCCTTCCCGACCCAGATCCCACCACATGGACGCACCCCATCATCTCCCTCAACCATGACCCCGTCAACCCAAACCTCGACATGCTCCCCACCGGTACATTCACCATCCACACCCACCCCACCCTCCACGACACAACTATACTCCGCACCCCCGACGGCCGCGCGGTCACAACCCTCTCCGGCCCCCGCATCCGACACCTCTCCCAACTCTTCCGCCCCGACCTCTCACACCGCACATTCAAAGAAGAGGTCTACCACATCATCACACGACTAGGCTCCCGCTCAGAATCCACTCACCCACACCCGCCACCACCACACGCAACAGATGGACCACTCGTGAGGATCTCCTATCAACCCTTCGCATCACCTTTCATACCCAAACCGAACTCTACTCAGACCCCCCCCAATAAATCTGTGCACTCTCACACTTACCACTCACTCTACCCTAAAGACATAGTCTTCTCATCTAGCGGCAACAACGCACCACACACATGGCACGGCACCAGCATCGCTAACCCGGAATACTACCATGAATGTATGCGACGCGCCATGGAACACGCAACAACTCACAACTTCACAACTTACTCTACAACTTTCCACTCCCCTAGCGCCACCATCCCCATAGGCTCATACTCCCCAGATGGGAACACACACCATACCGCCACTCGAAATACATCAAATCACCATATCCCCACCACCTCTACACCCTTCCGCACGATGCAAACACATTCCTACCCCCATACCAACATACAAGCACCCCCACACCATACGGCACACGCTAGATGGTGGACATCTCCCTCATCGCAAACCTCCTCGTACTTTCTTTTTTACCTTCGCACGCAGCAATTACCGCCCTCCACAACATATTTGAATTCATCTACAATACTCACCTCCCCAATCTCTCCATCACCATCCCATCCCCGACCCTCTTCGCCAATTACTCACCACACTCAACATGCATCTACCCCCCCTTCCCCCCACTCTCAATCACTTACCCTCCTCCAGAGCGCACACCACTAACATACTCCCCACTAGAGGCGTTCTTGCTTGGAAAATGCAAGACTTCGTTTACATTTACGGATCTAGACAAGGAGGCTTCTCCGCCCTTGGAGCGGCTATCACCCACCCCGCTTTGGATACTACACGTGTCAAAATTCTAGTGACCTCCACCCCACCCTCTCACACCATTAATAGTGCAGAGCTCGCGGGCATCGATATCGGCTTACACCTCGGCCACACCAACCTCGTACGGACAGCGCATGCTCGCTCCGCCTTATCCAAGGCTTCATGAACTTCCCATCCGCTACCGATATCATACTCACCGCGACACACTTGCCTCAATCATACGCACCCTCATGACACGCTACAATTTAGGCATTCGCACCCATCTAGGCAAAATCAAAGCACACAACCACTATATCGGCAACGACCTCGCAGACGCTCTCGCTAACCAATTTGCAGACGGCCACCCACCTGACACGACCTACACGACGGGTACAGACGTGTCTATATGCACCTAAGCCTTGCCATACACACTCGTACCCCAAGCTATAGGCGAACCCACACCCCACACATACACTAACCTCAAAACCGACGCACACACATACAACACCAAACACACTCACACGCCCCTCTCACAAACCACCAAACACGGCGTTGTCCTCGCCCGCGCCGCTGCGAACGGGGTGGACTTCACCTTACACAAAAAACACACATCACTAACCAATGTCCAATTCACACATAAGCAGCAGTTGATGCGGGGAGTACAAAACCCACGCCTCATACCACACAACCCCATCATGCGCTGCCCCATGTGCGGTCAATTCACTAGCAACGGTCACATGGCCGGTAACTACCCTTTTATGTCCGGTCTTAGACATGACCCCCACAACAACGTGCTACAACTCCTCCTCTCCCTCATGGAACGCCACAACGGAGGTCGGTGTAAGACTTTCACGGCTGACTTTGGTATAACAAACCCATCATCAAATCATTCATATCCACCACACTCACCCACACCTCTCACCCCACCCACATGCCCACCCGTCTAGTTGTTGCTGACGAAAGCCCCTCGCCTGAATGCCTCACCTCATGCCAGGATATCTTACCTGAAGACTTATTCCCCTCATCGCTGAGATCCCCGCACACAAACTGGACTTTATTCGACCCCTCGAACCTCGATTCGTCGGACATACGAACGGCCAACGATGTTACTCCTCGATTAAAAGATTCAATTAGGGGACAAGAAATACTGCATAGACCACAACCTCTTCCACACCGTGCAGCTGACACGCGATAAATACACCCCCCTCGTCAATGCCATTCGACAACACATGCCGCGTACCGAGGTCGACATACTACCGATAGTCACGAGCCGCACATGTACACCTCACACATCCACAATAACAAGTCCCACCTCCCTTCTCACCCTCCGCACTAACTCTCCTAACATACTCATCTCGAAAACACGACTCGACACAACACGCATCCTAACCCAACTCCACTTGCACACTGTCCAATGGTTGCACCATCTCCTTCTCATCTACCGCATCAAATCTCGCCCGACCACACGCCGCACTTCCACTTACCGTATCCACACACGCCCCTGGCTCACATCTACCACCCTCACGCACGTCCCACTCCCCGGGGGGGGAGGAAAAACCCCCAGCACCCTTTGGAGAGGTTGAATTTAGGCGGTTCACGGTCGAGCCCTGACTTATAAGTTTCCTGCATGGCATAGTTGGGAGGGCCGAGAGACAGCAGCCGGTTTCACCCGAGCCGGTACATGTTGTAAACATTTTCAATTTCAATTTCAATTTGGCGCGCGCGACGACGATAATTTGTACCGGCATTACTGGTACCCGTACCTGCCAGTCCCATATTATCGTGGGATGAGCGCATCAAAAAAATAAAATAAAAATTACTGATGATTGTACCTATTTTACCGGTGGTACGCACGGATATCATAAATAAATAAATGATAACAAACCCTACGAACTATCGCCCTTTCTCCATGTTTTACACCAAATGCGTCCGGATATCTGTACTGCAACCCTGTAAATTTCTTTTTATCGGGGTTGACGTTTCAGTAACTCGCGCTCATCGTACATCTTGTCCGCACGGCCCAGCACCACCCTCTGCGGCTCCGCCCTCACTGCTCAACTCCTCCCGCCGCCTGGAAGATCTGCAGCAACCCGATAAACACAATAGCCTGACCTATACCTGCCGATAACTTGGCCATCCACCCTCTCCGTGGTTCCCTCAAGTGACCAACGCCACCATAGATCTGCTCCTTCGCAGTTCTGAAAGCGCGTACCCGTGCGCCTCTCGCCCCGACAACCGCTCGACCTGCTGGAAGCCTCGTCGCTACCCGACACCGCTGTGGCCGCATAGGAAACTCGGAGGGGCGCGGACGAGCGGGCTCTTTCCCGCGGCGGTATGGCCGTCCGGACGGTTGTTGGGCGCACAGCGCTACCGGGGCGCCACATGCTCGCGTCTGACGGCCCGCGGGGTGAGTTGAAAGCGAGCTTTTCTTCCGTCCCTAATATACGAAACACTCCCTATGAAATGTACGAAACAAACAATATAAAATAAAATTCGACAATCAAGTGTATTCACTTCCGTAAGTCGCAGCCACTGCACAGTCTCCACACTCCTTTCACTATCATCCCCTCTTTAACGCACACACACACGCACGCACACACACACACACACACACACACACACACACACACACACACAGTAACAGAGAAAGAGAGACACCCACACGCATGTCTAAGCTCATTCCAACATACACACATACATACCGTCACACAGACGGGCAGTAAAACACATGCACGCGCATACGCCTCGTCTCGCACACACACACACACACACACACACACGCACATTGACAATTACACGCAGTCACACACACGCACACACACACACACACACATACATACAAATATACACAATGACACAAGCACATGCGTGCATGTACACACACACACACACACACACACATATACCATGGCACAGACGGGTAGTAAGATACATACACGCGCTTACGCCTCGTCTCGTACACACACACACACACACACACACACACACACACACGCACACATGGACAATTACACATAGTCAGACACAGTTACACACTCAAACACACATACATACAAATACACACAATGTCACAAGCGCACATGCGCGCGCATACATACATACATACACACACACACACACACACACACACACACACACACATCCTCAGTGAGCCGCACCTAGCTCCAGCTATGCTTGTTTCGTCCGGTCAATCACACTCAAAGCTTTTGTGCGTTTTTATTTCTGAAGTCATTCGGCCTCGTGCACCCTTCCGTCAGTTACGCGCACTACCTCTCCCAATCCCTTTGAACCTACCCTCTCATTGACCACGGGACACCTGCCTCTCATTCTCCTCCTTCGTCACCTGTCATCCTCAACCCTTCCCATCCCAGGCGTCACCAGCTCACGAACCCAGCGCTCACCCTACCAATCGTTACTGCATCCGCAACCAAGCAATGTACCCGACTATCTTCATCACTATCTGCATCCCCCCCCCCCCCCCCCCCCCCCCCCCCCCTTGTTCCATGCAGGGTTTCAGCCGAAGTGGCGCCCGTTCCATCTTCGAATAGCCGCGTGTAGGCCGTTGTCACGCTGCGTCAGTGAGACAGGCGTCTCGGGAGTGCAGGAGAAATCCTCCGGTGGCGCCAGCTCTCCGCCCAGCCAGCGTACTGGGGGGCGCAGCGGAGGTGGGCGAGGGCGCAGGGGAGGTGGGCGGGGAGCTGCTTCTAGTCGGGGTGGTGGCCGCACTGGGCAGCGCTCAGGGTCGCCTACGAGTGGCTCGGGGCGAGGAGGAAGCTCAGGTGGGCGAAGCAACGAGCGGGGGAGGGGGAGAGGTAATGGGGGAAAGAGCGCGGACGGTAGGGGTAATGGGAAGAGGGGTGGTGGGCGTGGGAGGGGAGGCAGCGAGGGAGGTGCACGGCAGGAGGAGGATGTATCAGGGGAAGCGGAGGGGTCAGGGGGAGGGGGGGGGACAGCCAATATCGATATTGTGGGGGCGAAGGGGCGCGGGGGGCGGGTGGAGCGCCAGCGGTGGGCCTCCCCGCTGACTCAGTTTCGGCAGGAGAGTGAGGGGCTCATCGGCCGTTACAGGTCTGCCCAGCCCTCCACTCTACCCCATCATACCCCATCCTACCCCACCCCGCGTCTACTTGGTTCTAAACCAACCTTCCCAACGTAGACTCACTCTGACCTGTGTTGCAATTTTTCCCTGCTCCTTGCCTCCATCATTCCGAACCTACCCTCGCCTGCGCTGTTACCTATTCTGCTCTGTACAATTTTACCCTACCTCACCTGTCTGCTGAGCTCTGAACCGCTTTCCTCTTGTTTTCTGTCCTGCCATACTCTACCTCGCCCCGTCCTAACGACCCTTATCCCACCTTTCCCTACCTCACCTGTACTGTCCTATCCTCTGTACCCTACCTACGCTACCCTTTATCTATTTTACCCCAGAATATTCCTCCTCCCCTTTTTTCTTTTCCTGTTGCCCCCTAGTATATAAATCACTATCACAACTCAACGCACTGACCAGAAGATGCACTACTTTAGCACAGTTTGAACCAACAATCAAAATTCATCGCCTCATGAAGGCTGAGCGTCAAACAATTTGACCAAGTGTGGGGAGGAAGAGGGGAATGAGGAGAGTATGCGCGCGTGCGAGAGTATGTGTGTGTGCGTGTGTGTGTGGGGGGTCTCGGTGTGTGTGTGTGTGTGTGTGTGTGTGTGTGTGTGTGTGTGTGTGTGTGTGTGTGTGTGTGTGTGTGAAGAGGGTTTGATTCGGACGGCCACCCACTCGGCCATCTTGGTCGAAGTTTTCAGCGCTTTCTATGCTTGGGATGGTATACGCAGGCCGCGAATAAGGAAGGAGGGTATGGCGCCGATTCAAGAGTTCGGGTGCGTTAGCCTTCCCCCTGAGAGGAAACATGATTAAATTGAAGTGAGATGAATTGAAGTGTAAGTAACCTTGATGAATGAATTACATGGAACAAAGAGTGACTGAAAGAGTGAATTTATGAGTGATTGAGAAAGTGGATGACTTACTGAGTGAACAACAAGTTACAGATTGACTTCTAAGTGTGTTGATACATGAATGAATGGTCGAGTGACGAAGTGATGGGTTATGGATGAAGGAGTCAATGTTTTGATGAAGGGATGGGAGAAGGAACGAGTGTTTGAACGACCGGTGTAGCTCTCAACAAAGGTCTTGCATGCAATTTAAATTTTGGTTGTGATGATGTACGAGTTAGCGAAGGGACGAGCAGCTTATCGAAATACCGCTTGAATTGAATTGTTTATCCGTAATGGCCCCATCTAAAAGCGCGTCGCTGCACTCCGTGACGGTTACACCGCTGCTTCCCCTGTCTGCTTGCGGTGAGCGATTACAAGATCATTATGAGATAAGGCACTTGCCATTTATGTCTCATTTTTTAAAATTCTGCATTGCTTGTTTTTATTGTTAGTGTTCTAGTCAATACACAGATGGTATGTATTGGGGGTGGGGGGTAGGGGGAGGGGGGAGCAGGCCTGGTATCTGGTGCTCTGCTTGGCGGCTGACTCTGATGTGCTCGTTGTAGGTTTTACCGGGGCTTCCACGAGAAATTTGCGTTGGGGGACGTGGTGGGGAAGGGGACCTTTGGGACTGTGTACGAAGTCAATGAGCGGGCCAGCGGGAACAGGTGACTTTTCTCCCTCCCTCCCCCATCCGCTTCCCTTCCGTACCCGAAGAAAAAAATGTCAATATCGAAATTGACATATAAATCACACATGCACACACACACGCACACACACACACACACACACACACACACACACACACACACACCCGCAACCCTCAGCGAAACACACATAATTACACAAATTAATACACACAGCCACACCCAGACACACGCATACACACACACACACACGAAAAATAGAAATTGTACAGAAAGAATGGCTCTAGGGCATTCCCGTCTTTGTTTCGTTATGTAATGGCACGAAATTGTCTCGACTGCAGGAAAGATGTGAAATTGAATTAATGGATGTGAATGGTGCGGAATATGTCGGACTGTTGAACGCCATCGGTTGCAGCGGTGAAGAGAGTATCGAAAGGGAGACATCGTGAGCTGAAACATCAGAAAATGAAAGGAGTAGTGTTCGGGTTGAATTCATATCTGATTAGGACTACGATTTGAGAACCCGTGTGCCTGTTGATAGCTCGTGTGTTTTTTCTCCTCCCCCACCCCCTTAGATGTGTGGATTTGAAAGAACCGTTTCTTTTTGGTCACGCTGCAAAGCTCGTCACAATTCGACGAAGAGTGGTCCAGTCAAAAGCATGCGAGGATTACCCACCTCCAGTCCCACATGCAAGGGAGGAAGACAATACTCCGATTTTGATTAGAATTGCCGCTGTATCCAATTTGGATCGGCGCTATTGAAAACTGGACACTAATGCCATCGCTCGATTTGAAATACTGAAACTCATGTTTCGAATCGGACCCTTATGAATTATTTCTGACCCTTTCCTTCCAACATCTATTTCCAAAAGGGATTTGACGAGGTGTGCTTGTCGCCGACCCCCCTTTCTGTCCTGCTGTGTAGCTTTGCAGTCAAGTGCCTCCCAAAGAAGTACGTGGGCGCGGTGCTGGAGGGCCTCTTCAGCCTTCGGGTCCAACACGAGGTGGACGTTCTCCACCACGTCGGCCACTCCCTCAACGTCGCCTTCTTCTACGGCGCTTACGAGGTCGGTCTATTCTCCCTGGCAAACAATCATAGCAGTTCTTTGAAAGCAATATAGATTCCCACAATCTTGAATTTTTTTTTCTATTATGAGGTGAATGTGGTTTATCACTGAACACATTTAATCCATATCAAATTCGTAATGCGGCACAGTGTAAATAAGGTTGTTATGGAAAGTATTCGCGACGATGACCATGGGTCTCGCGTGATCGTCAGACGAAATTCCCTACTGTCTTTCTGAAATGCACCCACCTGCGGTTTTACTATTTTCACGTTCCCTGCTAGCTTGTAATGAAGCCCAAGAACGGGATTGACTTCGTGCATGTGTTAAAGACATTTACTGGGAACCTCGAAGTGTCTGGCGGCTTTTAGAAAACTGCGGCGAGCTGGAATCGCCCACGTACCGGACGCGATTATGATAACCGATTATATATATTTAAATATGTATATTCTGTATAGACATGCAATACCAATAACACTGCATTACCTCCGGAGCATCTCGGCTCTTCCTTTCATTGCGTGCGTACAACTCAAGCGTTGAAAATAGCGCCATTCACAGTCTCGTCGGGTATGAGTCGTTATCAAGGTGTCGATAGTGTCTATACAGTGATTATTACGCGTACCACGGATATGCTCGTCGTGGGGTCGGCGGGCAGTTATTCATCCGGGCTGCTTTCGCAGCGGAGATATCTTGAAGGTTTATTTTCGAATCATCGACCAGACTCAACGTCGAGATTGTCGGCAGGACGAGGACGCCGTGTACCTCGTAATGGAGCTATGCAAAGGAGGCGAGCTCTGGGAGATTCTCCAGTCTGGAAGCTACACTGAAAGAGGTGCTCCCCTCCCCTCTCCTAGGAGCGACCAATGATACATGAGACATATGCATCGAAGTCGTTTTTGGCCTCCCGTGACCCTTTTACAATCCGAATCATAAGACAAATGGGACAATTATGAAATCTATGACACCGGCACCAAACCCCGACGTCAGCATTCTCTCGGAGTATTACTGTTTTCCTCCAGGGATACAGCGCAATGAACTTATTTGAAATCGGTCGGGGAGTTAACGTTAACTTGTCGTGGGCCAAATTCAGCGACTTTACATATCATGCCAAAATACTGAATCCGCCGTGTTGACGTGCTTCGCGCCGGACTTTTTATCCCGATATGGTCGCCTTTAGCTTCTGTTTCAAAGTAAATGATATGTTGAAATAAGTGCTAGTTGGTATTTTGCGTCTTGTCGTTGCAAATTCCGGAACCCCATCTGCTGTCGCGCGTCGCATGGTACTCGCGCTTCTTGATGTGTTTACAATGTACGTGTTCATGTACTTACTTTGTTCCTCCTCATCGGGCATTCCATGCAAGCCATAGTGTCGGAATTTTAGCAATTGTGGCCATCAATGGCATGTTTTTTTTGTCGCAATCGCAAATACCTTTGAAAAATCCCACCCTTCACAGCCCGCCTCCCTTTCTGCGCAATGACGGCGAATGGTGTCGATCCCGGCAGACGCGGCGCGCATAATCCGCCAGATTCTGCAGGTTGTTGCTCAGTGCTCTGCGAAAGGCGTCCTCTGGCGAGACGTCAAGCCTGAAAACTTTCTGCTCCAGGCTGCTGACGATGACGGCACACCGTTGATCAAGGTTTGGGGTGGCCCCGCAACAAAGAATGTAGCCCCCGCCTGCGACAATACTTGTGTATTCATGTATTAGGTCACGCCCACATAGTTTTTTCTAACCAGCACTACGTAAAACAAGGAATTAGCTAAAAATATAATTTTTGATATTTACACATAAACGTTGACAGACCCTAAAACTTAGTGGGAGCGGTACATGTTGTAAATCATCGTCATTTTTTTAGACGCAAGAAATGGTATGCAGCTGAAAGCTGCGAAGTTGCAAAATGTGAACCCCTTCTCAATGACAATGTACCAGAATACCAGCACACGTGAAAATGTGTGTAGAATTCAAGAGATTAGTTGACATAACTAGTGACGATTAAGCGATGTTGCAATGTTTTTTCGTTGCGTGGCAGAGAGCTCTCTTATTCTGTCTGTTTTTTGCGTGCTGTAGTTTGCGTACCCATGCCATTAAGGCATTACAGTGAAATTATGCGCCGTGGAAGAATACTTGTAATACTGCGCCGTCGCTGTATTGTGATGTAATCTCATGCTGGTCATGTATCTTTTGACAGTGTCTGCGCCCGAACCCTGGGTATGAATTGGTAATTTCATGATGCAAGTGCACAGAGTGCTATGAATTTTCAGGAATCTTGACTGTTTTGAGAATGAGTTGAGAGATATTCAAAATTTTCTGATTTGTTTTCTCATAGTCAAGCATAATGTGCCCATCAAAGAATTACTGTCCTTGCGTGCAATAACCCCCCCCCCCCCCCCCCCCACCCCGCGCCGTGCCTCTCATTCCATATAAACCTACTGCAACTTCTTATTATGTGATACTGATTGGGCACCAGACAAAGCGCACGCAAGGTTTAGCAGTGGGACAGTGTGGCATGTGCGGGCAGTACTATTTAGTGTTAGGAGTTTATACTGACATATTTCAAATGCGATAGTGTGTTTAGATGAATCTCTTGGATATTATCAACGATATGGAACGATCAATCATGAAAATTGGCAGAAAAACCCCGCCAGCGTAACCCCGCGGATATTTCCGGATGATATTTGCACATCGAAGAATTATTATCCTCGAGTGCAACCCACCCCTCCCCTCCCCCGCGCGCCGTGCCCCTTATTTCATGTCAACTTGTTACAACTTACTATTGGATATTGATTGGGCACACGACAAAGCACATGAAAGGTTTAGGGGGTCCGCGTGGCGATTGTGGCGGTTTTTTTTAGTGTGTGATGTTTGTAATGACATGACAAGCGCGAATCGGCGATGATACCTTCTGAACATTTCCGATATTATTTGCGATGTGTTATTTCTGAATGACATCCTTAATACGGCTGGCGACTGCGTTTCCAGGCCATTGACTTCGGCCTGGCGGAGTACTGCAAGGCCGATGAGGTGCTGTCGGAGAGGTATTGCTGCCCATTCCTGCCCAGGCATGCCATTCGATCTGTACATGTAAATATGTTATTGCTCATTGTTGTAGCAACATATTTTAATGTTTTATTTGAGCGTGGACGGTGTATCGCACACTATTGCTTCTTTCCATAGACGGAGCCTACTTCATCCTGGAGCATGTTCGTGTTTTGCTCTTTTGGCAAGCTCTCGCGGTTTCTAGTGTCGTTTATTCATCTCTTATTTTGTCTGGACGTGCATTTTTTGAGTATAATTGCAGTAGCGCTAATATGCGCAAGGAATTTGCAGGTTGCCGTACCTGTCTATCCTTATTTCTATTCACAAAATTGTAACATGTTTAGTTGAAGTCGTCGCGAAAATGCTTTACCTGGCACGACTACGTCGAGTTCTGCACTTTTCAATATCTTCGCATATATATCATCAATTTGGCGCGCCTTTGTTTATAGAGCCGCTGAAAGCAGAAAACATTTAATTAAAATAATATGTTTGTGTGTTTGTTTCAAACTCAAAATACCATGCCCCTTATTGTTGGGTCTCACCGATATCGCTAATGATAAACAATTTATTTCCTGGAGTTGATGTTCTGCGAACTTTATAGTCGTGCATATTAATAGGCGCGAGTCTCTCTTAGCACCAAACATGCCTCAGTTTCTTCCACAAAAAATGTTATGAATGACCTACTTTTGGCATCTTGTAGAAAAATAACAGTAAAAAGCTGTAAATGTTTTTTTTCTGTTTTACAACCTCCCGTTTCTGCTCGTTACTACTATGAAAGCTCTCTGGGTGGGTTGTTACGCGCGCTAACACGCTACCTAACCATTGTGTTCATGTGTCGCTGCAGGGCGGGGACGCCCATTTACATCGCCCCCGAGGTGTTGAAAATGCAGTATGGGCACAAATCGGATGTGTGGAGTACTGGCATCACAGCCTATCAACTCTTGACGGGGCGATTGCCTTTCTACGGAGAAGAGGGCCTCGAGGTACGCGGAGAGTGGCCCATTACATGATAATGTCCGTCGGAAATTGCAATTCGCTGAGTTTCCCGTTTCAAACCATTTTTTACATAATAACTTGGCAGCTAGTCCTTTATAAGTCATTTAATAGGCCTATCTCGCTACTTGCATTCGCTGCATTTGCAATTTATATATATGAAAAAAAAAAACTAATCTGGTAAGCATCATGTACCGTGTACCAAAATCATCTAACGCGTTGCTTTTACTACCGTGATTTACCGCGCGACGCGTGGATTACCGATTTTTAACAAAAGACGCCTATAGTTACTTACTTATCGAAATTATATGACATTGAAATGAAAACGTTTACACCAATCACCGAGTTAACGGTTGATGTCTCCGCGCGCCCCTTGTGATCATACTTATTGGAGGTCTCTTCGATACGTAAGGATTTACGCTATGAAATCACTAATACCAACCTCTCCATTGGCACTAACAACACCGTCTAAATCATGCCCGTAAACATTACCGGCATACAAGTATGAAATTTAACAATTTGTCGCCATTCTCCCCGCCTAGCCCCCAACCGTGCAAGGCCTAGCACGGCTATATGGTTACCAACGCCCACCACGAGGAGGTGGGGGTGAGTGCCGACGGGCATGCGAGCGCACCCCCCTCCGGGGCCGCCGCCGTTGCGCCACCGGCGGGCGCCTACTTTCCTATCCGATGTTTTTACTGGCCCATTTTGTAGAGAGTGTTGTCTAATCCTCCATCTTCGCGGTGCGTCGTTGCATTAGGTGAGCGAGAAGTACATGGAGCACCGAACATTCAACAACAAGGATGTCTTCCGTGCTGTCTTATTTGCGGATCTCGACTTTGAAGGCTCTCCGTGGGATGAAATCTCCGACGGCGCCCGAGATCTGGTGGTGCGAACACACTACCGCTCTACTTGACATAGCTTAAGACTACAATTTCGCTAGTCTCTCCAACAACTTGTGAACGCGATTTGGTATATAATTTCACCCTGCTGTGGGATTTTTTCTTGTTCTCTTTGACACGATTTGCTTTCACATATATTAATGCCTCCAAGTAATTGGTCTTTGAAAAAGAAATTAATTCATTTAATCCACTACGTTATAGGTTTGATATATCTTTGAAATTTGAAGTTTGGAATTGTTTATTATAAAAGATACCGAGTGAACGGCTACTGTCTCTGAGCGCTCCCTTTATCCACGCGCTTGGGGACTTACGATTAGGGTTAAAACCGTGAACCAGTGATCCCAACCTCTCCATTGGAAGTAACAACACCTACAAATTCATACCCGTAAACAATTTGATTTTGACTCTATAATTATTTTCTTGCGTACAAGGATGAAATACGAAATGTCACAATTCTCCATGATACGCGGCACCCTCCAACCGTTGTGAGGGCATTGATCGGCCGAGCTGGTAAGCATGTGCTTGTCGAGTCGGGTCTACCTGACCTTTGCTCTTATGCGACTCCAGTCGTGACGGTGCTCGGGAAGAGGGGGAGGGGGGGGGGGGAGTCCGGCGAAAAACCCTCTGGCTCATGTCGTTGAAGGTCCCGTCTCGATCCATTCACCCCTCGTCCGAAATAAGCGTTGCTCCTTCCAACGCATATCGCCTCTTGGCCTAGTCTTCCTTGCTCCTTCGGGGGTTGGGAGAAGAGAAGGCCAAAGCCTCGCACGGTGTCCAGCTAGCGCGATGGCCTCCGTGCTAGAGTTTTTCTCATGTCCTTCTGTCGTTCCCCGTGTGTTTCCCAACACTTGTATGATCGCGTTGTATTTGTCCGTACCCTCCCCATGTGGTTTACGTTGTTACGGGGCAATATCATGTACGAGTAGTGTGCCGTTGCGATAACCATAGGCACACCGCAAAAGGGGACCTATCGATACCTTGGTACTGACAAGGGGAGGGGTTGATTAAACACGCGGGTCGAGTCGCCGCTCCGCAAATAAAGTTGGGTACGGAAATGTTTATTCAAATGAATGTCAAAACCCTCCGTACTGGGGTTCTGTGACGGCGGTCGATCATGAAGACCTCCGCGAATAGGCCGGTTTGCTCCTCCGGCTGCGACCCTCCTTTGGCCTGCGTAGCTTCTCGCCTCGCCCCGAGGGGATACTCGAGACTCACATGGATGGTCGATTGTCCGCGAACGCCTTGCCTTGGCGGTGGTTTCCGCCGCCAGCTCCAACGCCCGCCGCCAACTATGATCCGCCCGTACTACCCTCCTCGCCGCCAACAAAACCCCACAAGATATAGGTTTCGCCCGTGGACATGAGAGTGTTCGAGGAGTATCGAGCCACGAAAAGAAATATCGGACTAGCCGTATCTTGACGCCGGAGATCTTGACATTGGTGTACATATAATATTTTTAAAAGCCCTCCGTACTTAGGCTTCCCGAGAAGTGTTGATGTAGGGATAGCATCAACCGGTTTTCACGCCGCCTAGCCCCCAACCGTGCGAGGCATGGCACGGCCATAGGGTTGCCAACGCCCACCACCCGGAGGTGGGGGGTGAGTGCCAACGGGCCTGCGAGCGCATCCCCCTCCGGGGCCGCCTCCGCTACGCCGCCGGCGGGCGCCTTGATATGAATTTAACTGCCGATGTAGGTATTGATTTCGCTCATGGTCATCTTGGTCTATAATAGTGAGTTGATACAAGGCCTCGCGTGTGTTTCCGTACTTGCCAAAATTATGCAAGAGTTTATCCCTAGTCTGATTGCACATGTGGTTGAATAATACCAAAAGAACACCGTGATTCCGATAATAACAATAGTAGAAGTAATGATAGAGAGGCCCCGCCTCAACTTCGGTCGGTTGGTTGGATACGTGCGATGTTTCGTGCCACTTCTTGTAAATGGATTAATAACTTGAAAAACATTATAGCGCTATACAGATTAAGTAAAGTAAGTTATGGCTTTATTATTTGTGTTACCTTGGTGAATAGTACCAAACCTTTTTAGGAAACATGTGAAAGATCTATGTCGAATTCGATGCGCAACTTTAACGTAAGAATTTGGGCCGCCGTTTATAGTGCTTTCCAATCTTGATGGACGACGGCCCACGACATGCATTATGGGCGTTGCTTGTTTATTGAGTCGGCCGATATTATGGATACTATACCTAGACATTTTCTATGAAGCACCCATGTTAGCCGGGGCGATCCTCTTATCGGGTCTACTTCGAAGGCGTGCTGGGAATTGTTGGTTATTGAGCTTGGATAAGTTTTACGTTAAGTATTAACAAATCGTTGTAACCCCTTTCAGATGAAAATGTTGCAGCGCGACCCTGAGCGTCGACC
Organism: Tetraselmis chui; assembly: GCA_026401115.1. Classification (NCBI taxonomy): domain Eukaryota; kingdom Viridiplantae; phylum Chlorophyta; class Chlorodendrophyceae; order Chlorodendrales; family Chlorodendraceae; genus Tetraselmis; species Tetraselmis chui. The sequence goes on from JAPMLY010000117.1 coordinate 100,230, forward strand.
GTCCGCGTCCGAGGCGCTGGCGCATCCATGGCTCCAGGAGCACGGTAAAGAGGGCGCAAGGGGGGACGCCCTCTTTAGCGACTCCATCGTTCAACGGTTGCAACGCTTCGGCACGTACGGGCGGCTCAAGCAAGTTGCCTTGCGAACAATGGTGACCAACCTCGCGTTGGATAATGAATTGATGGCAAGCCTTCAGGTCCGCGCCGAGTCCGGGATTTTATTTAAATCGCGGGGAATCGACAACTCATATTATAGTAATCGCATTTATTCCCTTTCATCTCAAATTGCGTAGCGCCATTTTGCTAGTCGGCATTCTCAAAGAAAAAACAACCGCTATTGCAACATTATCATGGTTCATTCCGTCGGAGCCTGTCCGTGGTCGATGCTTAAGTTTTCCGGACGGCGAATATTAGCTCATTCCATGTTTCGATTTGCTGGTATATTATTATCGCAATCCGCGCCAGTTTGCTATGTGCGTGTTGATTCCTCCTCCCTGTTTCCAATTTGCCATGGGGCTCATCCCTGGCATTTGGCTAGCTCGTGTATCAAGGCTGAAGCAAACGGTCAGTTTGGATCAGCGTCTCGATAATTGCGTTCAATTTCAATTTCAAAGAAATTGCCATGATTTTTGTCTTGTGTACCAATTCTGGCACGGCGATTTCGTTCGTCCAAGAACATTATCCGTCTAGCAAGGGCTCGTCAATTCCATCAAGCTGAATGAATGAATATCTAACGCTCAAAGTGAGATAGCAAACATCAATACATATGTTGCATCCAGCGATTCGGCTCCTCCACCTAGTGACTTTGCAACACGAAATTGATCGAGGATCACTTTTTGTGGACTGCCACACCCCTCCTCCTCCTACTATGTAATAGGGATTAGTCCCTAGCGTAAAATCTGGCCGCAATGTCCGTTCAAATAAATATTCAATGAAATTCTGTAAGCCCAATATTTTAAGGTATCGATACCATTACTCACAGGTACCACTCGCTGCCCTTTTTACCACTAGGTACCCGCCGTACCCCATTACCCCGCCGCCGTACCCCGTTAATTCATCTGATCAAATATGATGAATCTTGGTCATTCAAATTCTTGAAAGAAAAAGCAGCGGAAGCCACCAAGCAAAAAGAAGAAATAAGGCAGGTGGAAAGAACAAATATGAGTATCCAAAAACGCAGCACACTGGATGCTCTGAAGCAGTACATGTGAGGTACTTACAAAATACAGTATATGTTTAACACTGCCCATAATTCACCTAGTCTTTGAAAATAAAGAAGACAAGGGGAAAAAACCTAAGCCCCAGGAACAGGGGGGGGGGGGGAATCTAGTATTATTTCTCTATTCCGTGTACCCATCACCATGGTGTACTGATATTCAGGGATCCTTCCCCCTACTGAATATGCCATGGCCAGGTGGCTGATAATTGTGGCTATTCATTCTGAAACGATGCAGGCGATGCTGAAGGAGCTCGATTGGTGTCAGTCCGGGAGAGTTTACTACAGCGATCTGCGCGCTGGTGCGGCCGTCGCTAGTTCCTCGTCCCGCTGCCACGCATGACGTGCAAAATGTGCCGCTACACTATGTACATAATGCCTGACCCTTACGGATCTTAATTGCAAATCTTTGACATTTAAATATGGACTAAATTTGAAACGCTATAAAATATTAAAATGCTCGTCGGCATTTTTCCCGCTGTGCTGTTGTTATCCGCTGTTTCCTTTCTCAGTACAGGTGCCACGTACATTGTCATGTTCTTACATAAATCATAATCATTAGTCATGTACCTTATTTGAGTTCAAAATTTTCTTACAAGAAAAAGCAGTGGAGGCCACCAAGCATGTACCTTATTTCAATTAGTGCCAGGTGTATTCTCATATTTTTCTCTATTTGCTATATTTGATGCATGAAAAATGTATCCTACCTGGCGGTACCCGGACTTCCTGCACCAATTCAAACCTGGGACCGACACGGAACATGGTTATTTCTTACAAGAAGAAAACATTGGAGACCACCAAGCAAAAAGGAGGAAAGGGAAAAACCCTAACCACAAGGCAGTAGCGATACACTGCGAATTGCTTGCATAGCGCTCATCCTTAGAATCATTATCAGTGATGGTAGGGGCGGCGTGCTTTCCTGATTGTCACACATTTGCAGATACGTGGCAATTCTGTCGTCATACGACCCACGACTACAAATACGGCGGCGTTCCCCCCCACCGGCCAGCATGGCAGCATGCCCACCGAAAATATGGATGAATGATTATGTGTCGCTGTACACACCAGTGTGCTGCCGTGCGCTGTATCGGTCGGTATCTCTATCTGTATCGCATGTGCTAAACCCGGAGAGGGGGCCGTATTAGACGTGGCGACTGCACGTACCTGCGTACGTTTAGGCGGAGTCGCTAAAGCCACCACGCCAGTGACTCGCGCTAGTAAATTAATAGCTAGCTAGAGGGTACCGCCTTTGCGGTACTGACAAACGTACTTATTAAGCGGCCGAAAAATCGAGTTTCAAGTACCTGTACCGTACAGGTAGTTTGCAATTTAATATTTTTGTGGTGATGCGCGTGCCTTGGCGAGGGTTTGGGATTTGTTAAGGCTACTTGCAACGGTTACCCGTACAAAATTTCAGATGAAATATCAAAATATTTATACGAGCTTTTTAGTCGTACGGGTTAAGTAGATGAAATGAAATTAAAAATTGAGTCAAACACACTCGTCCGCTGCGCTGACTTCATTTGTCCCTTTTTTCATTCTATGCGCCCCCGGGATGTGGGAATGGCAGGTAAACCCGCACCGGCATCCTTTAAAGGCGCCGTTTGCACTTGTCGTGGTCATCTGCGCGAAAACACTTTTCTGTTATTATGCTCTTCCTGCGTCTCTTGACTAGTAGTGCCTTCCTCGCTAATCCTAACTAGGCTCTCATCGGAGTTCCAAATTTTATCGCTCATATGTTGCGATCGCTTTCATCATGGCCCAACTAACACCCCTCCCTCTTTGTCAATCTCTGATTTTCCTAGCTTCCTCACTAACCGTCTCTGGGGGCAGTCAATTCACAAGCAACCGTCATTTATAGGGGCAGCAATACTAGGTGTAGCATTGCGTCTCATCCGAGTTACGCCGGTGTTTGCTTAATATGGGTATTTTTGTTGATCGGCATGACATCGTTGATCGTTGTCATTCTTCTTATGTACAAACATTTCAGATTTTTTCGTGCGCAAACGCTTTCCACTCTAGTACTTAAATAGTGCTTACAATTCCATTAACAATTATTTTGCATAGTGTTTTTGATTTTTGCCCCATTTCCGCCCTGTAAGTTATTTTTGTATTTAACATTACTAATAAAGCCAATGCCCCCACCTTTTTGCCCATTGCTTGGTAGCACTCGAGAGCGACCGGTTCAATCTGTCACCGACAGAGTTGGAACAACTCACTTCTCACATGGCAATCGATGAGCACGGCTACATCGACACGAGCACTTGGATAGCGGCCATGTTGGACTGGCGCCAGCTGCAGCAGAGCGGTGATTGGGGCCGCCTTCTCCAAGCCGCGTTCTCGAGCTTCGAGCGGAAGGGTCGCATCGGGAAATCGGAACTACAAATGATGTTTGGGGGCGAGCAAAACGAGGTAAAGGGTAATTTTGCATCAGTACCCGTACCTTTATTTTAATTACAGCCATACCAATACGAGCGAATAATATATATTCATTCCTATTTAGGGTTTAGCGTTTGAGGCAGGTCGGTCGGTGAACTACCCGTGACTAGAGACCGAACAAGTACATGTACGCCCATGTTAAAGAGAGCGTTTCGGAGGATGCGTTTACTCTACTAGAGTTCAACTCAATTTATTTTTTTATAATTATTTATGTAATTTTAAAATGCTCCTAGTTACCTGGTATGCAAGGACCCACCGCCAATCACGTCCCAATTTCATACCTGGACACGTCATCTTGAATTGTTTTTCCTCGACATAATAGCGTGGCTGACAGTGTTTTTTTGGGTCTTGCGGCGAAGCTACCCGACGTGATCACCGCAGCCTTGAGGGAGGCTGACATCGATGGGGACGACTACATCACGATGGCGGACTTCATGAAGTTTATGACCTTCAGCGAGCGTGACAAGCTCGAGCTCTTCGACCATAGGCTCTCGATCAATACCGACTAGATTTTCTTACCTTCCCATATTTCGTGTGCCAATAACAACTAATCAGCTTATTAAAGCCAATTGGTGACATTTATCTCGTTCTTGGTTGAAACACGATTTTTGATCCAATATTTTGGATGATTCCCGCCAAGCCTTGTAATTGGATTTTCGGCTATTTACAAGCAATAAATCCTTCCAACCGTTTTTTAAGCATGGTAATATCGGAATCCTCCTTGATCGCATGGATTGTCGGGTATTAGTCACCGGGTCCTATCATTGTACTTATTTTGCGTGATAGGACACTTATTGATTGCATATCTCTCTCTCTCTCTCTCTCTCCCCCCCCCCCCCAAATTGCAAACTCGACCAGCTGGTCAAATGCTCTCCCTTCTAGGACACTCAGGAGAAACGTTTATGCTAGGTATATCCGCGACCAAACCAATCTTCAATGAGTGCCGATGTGCCTCGGGGGTTAAAGCAACCATAGTAGCTACAATAGTTCCCCCGCCTAAACAAAAACAACGTAAGTCTTGTAATCAAGTAATTACGGATCTAAACATAAGTCCAGGTGTCAAGAATGGAGAATGAAAGCTGATGCTATATCGCTACCTCCACGATGCACGGCCCACACCCATGGAACCGGGGTCATTGCCGACTAGGCTGAGCCGATCGGAGCTCGAGGGGGACGACGGGCCATCCTAATGTAGCTCCCGTATGACTCCGGTCTTGCCGGAGATAGGAGGGGAAAGGATGACAACAAATCCCTCCTCGTGCACTCGCTCGTAGATCCCGTCGATACATCCCGCGCGGCTCCACCTTGTCGGGCACCCCTATCGCCCCGAGGACACGCGGGAGGGCCCCAACCTAAGAGAACAAATGGCTAGCGCTCTTGCCTCCGCACAAAATCAAAAAAAATCCATCGGGTCCCGGCAACTCATGCAATGGTACCCGTGTACCAGTCGGGCGGTCGACCCAGCGCCCGTACACTCCCACCTCCGATCACGCGGCCATCGAGCACCCTTTTCTTGAGTGTGGGCATCCACGCTAATCCGGGCCTACACTGTCTAATATCATTGAGTATGCCGAGCGATTGTGGGTGTCGGAAAAGGATGGGCAAGTCACCATAGCCGGATCAGACGGGTCGCGGGACACGGATTTTTTCAGCAGGGTGAATCTTGAATCTTTGTAACAAGTATCGAAAGTGTCACGTAACGAACTATGCGTCTTGCGATTGCGCCACCTCTTGGGTCCAAAAACATTAGTTGTAACCCACATGACGGCGGTGTACATGTTGAACGTGGTATGCACGCTTCGATAAGGAAGATATTGTAACTTGCGGTGTGCTGGTTACAGGTACGCTAAAACAACCAGCCTTGGGTGGCGGCTGGTGTCGAGACAAGAGAGGTGGCTTCAGCTGTCGCTGTCAGCTGTCTATACGCTAGTTCGTGATATCGCGCACAGGCACTCTGAATGATGTCATGTACATAAGGACTTCTATCATTAGCTCTCTGTAACTAATCTGCATTAGGAATTACTTACAACACTCTCAAGATAGCTAAGGTGTGTCTTGTAACCAGATGGAAGTGATTACAGAATTCCCTCTACAAAGTGTGTCGATGCATGGGTCCGGATGTCCCCAGGATGGCGCTCCTGTGTTTCACGAGTGCAGGTCCAGGTAGTGGCTTGGTCAGCATGTCGGCCACTATGTCACCAGTGGGTAGGTAACGTAGTTTGACAGTCCCCAGCTGCACGTGGTCCTTCACGAAGTGATACTTCAAGTCGATGTGCTTGGTCTTCTCGCTCACCAGTGCATTCTGCGAATAGGCGATGCAGCTCTGGTTGTCTTCCCAGATGGTGGTCGTCCCGCTGACAAGTCGACTAATGATCTCCGAAAGCATCTGTCGAATATGGATGGCCTCCTTAGTCGCGTCCGCTGCTGAGTAGTACTCAGCCTCGCATGTTGACTGTGCGACGCAGGACTGTTTCCTAGACTTGTAGCTGACTGCACCTCTGCCCAGTGTAAACACAAATCCCGATCGTGACCGGCGTGTCACACTGTCATTGCCCCAGTCTGCATCAGCAAAGCATGTAAGTTGGAGAGTGTTGTCCTCACCCCCCCCCCAACGTCATGCTCATGGCTGGAGACCCCTTAAGGTAGCGCAGCACCTTCTTAAGGGCTTGCATGTGGGCCACCGTGGGGTTCGCCTGCGCAGAGCCCAGAATGCTAAGCGCGGTCGAAATGTCCGGGCGAGTGCATACAGCGGCGTACTGCAGACTGCCGAGCAGGCTCGGGTACACGTCCCGGTCCGCGCCCGTGAGAGGTACAGCCGTCTGCTTGGAGATTGCAGCCAAGAAACCGGGGTCCATCGGGAGACACGAAGGTTTGCAGTCCACCATGTCATGCTTTTCAAGCAGCTCGCGCACGTATTTGCCTTGATCGAGGCTGATGGTGCGCGCTGTCCTGTCCCTGGTGATGTGCATGCCGATGATGTCGGACAGATCACCTTGATCCTTGATGTCAAATCGGGATCGCACCAGCGCGGTGAAGGCCACCCGCCAGGCGGTGTTGTTGCACGCCACGGGAATGTCATCCACGTAGAGGGCAATCATGGCGAAGGTGCCGTCCGCCTCAAAAATGTAGATGCACGGGTCCGATATCAGCTGGCGCCAGCCTTGAGAGACGAGCCAGTCGCGAAGCAGCTCATTAAACTCCCTGGGGGACTGCTTCAGGCCGTACAAGCACCGGCGCAGGTGACAGACATTGGGGGTACCGTCATCGAACCCAAGTGGCTGTCGGATGTAGACATCCTCTTTGATGGGTGCGTACAGGAACGCCGTGTCGATGTCGAGACCGCCCAGTTCGAGGTCACGAGCCGCGGCGATACTGAAGAAGACGCGGAGGCTAGCGAGTCGGATGACGGGTGAGAATGTCTCCGTGTAATCAATCCCCTCGCGTTGGCTGCAGCCCTTTGCGACAAACCGCGCCTTGTACCGAGAGACAGCACCAGATGCGTCTGTTTTAGCCTTGTAAACCCACATGCTGTTGACCACGCGGCGTCCAGCGGGCAGGGGAACGAGATCCCATGTCTGGTTGGACGTCAGAGAGTTGAATTCCACCTGCATGGCCGTCTTCCACTCCGCCGACTGGGGACTGATCAAAGCATCTTTGTAGGATGTTGGTTCAACACAGACGCTCGCGGACACTAGGGCGACGTCGCGCACAGGTCCTTCAGAGCACTTGTGACGTGGCTGAGCGACCATCATGGAGAAGTCAGGGAGCGGAAAGATGTCGTCCATGTGGTCGGACAGATCGTGCTCACACGAGTCAGTGACACACACGCGCGGCACAGTAGAGACATGGGCAATGTACTCCCCGAAGCGAGTAGGCGGTCCGCGAAGGCGAGTGTGTCTGTCGACCCCCACCACAGGCACGGTGTCCTTTGCGTCCAAGATTAGATCTGGGAGTGGGTGACTGACATGGGAAACAAGGATAGTCTCTGCGTCTGCACACACATCTATCGACGAGGCGACAGAGTGGGATGTCCCAAACCCGGGCACATTCTCGTCAAATTTGACATGAACAGACGTGGTGATGCGCCTGGTCGCAGGGTTGTAGATACGATACCCCGGTGAGTTGTGAGAGTACCCCACCATCACACCTCGGAACGCTTTCAGGCCGAGTTTCCGTCTGAGATTATCAGGTACCTTGGCAAATGCCGCACACCCGAACACGCGAAATACTGACGCGTCCGGAACTGCGCTTGTAAGAAGGGTGACAGGGACCCCCCCAGAAGGACCAACAGCCCGACTGTAGGTACGGTTACGGAGGTGGACCACCGTGCTGATCGCGCAGGACCACATGCTGTTAGGCACAGACATCGCGTGAAGCATTGAGGACGCGCAGTCACGCAGAGTGCGCCACGGGCGTTCTGCTTTCCCAAGCATGTGATGTGCATAAGGCGCTGAGAATTGAGTGCTGAAACCCAATCTCGTGCACATGAGCTGCGTGTTCGCGGCCTCGAAGACCGAGTCTGAGTCAAATTTTAGAAACGGTGCAAACGCATGGAGGTGTGAGTGATAACGGGCATGGGTATGCCGCGCGTCCAGGAGGATGGTCTCCAGTTTCGCGCACGTCTCATCCTTAGACCTCAGAAACCTCACCCACATGAAGTTAGTGTGATGGTCGATGACCAGCAGGCAATACCTCAGACCGTAAGGGGAGGGGACACTGACAGGACCCCACAGGTCACATGACAGGTGCTGAAGTGGGGCGGCTGGTTTCTGAGATGCTTTGCGATTTTTTGGCGCAGACGCGGCTTTGTTCAGATTGCAAGACTCACAGGAGAGATCTTTTACAGAACTAGGCATAACAGGTACATACACCGTGTTATGAGAATGCTGAGCTTGGAGGCTCTGCATGTTCAGGTGCCCCATTCTACTATGCCACAAAGCAGCGTCGCACTCGGCAGCAAGTGCGACAGGTTTCTGACTACGACTGTCTACGGTGTGCGAGGACAGCCCCGCACAGTCATGCGACCTCGGGAGGAGGTACAGCCCGTTCCCCGACGGGATTAGCATCCCCATTCCTGTGGTGACAAGCAACATGCCAGAGTCAGTGTCGGTGGGGAAAGAAAACGCGCACCCTGAGTGTTTCTGCATCTAGCTGACACTCAGTAGACGACTGATACGTTGCGCAGACCGAGAGGACAAGTCAGGGGTATAGAGGGCATGAACGAGCCGAAAGACCGTTCTACCGGAAATCAGGCAAATGGGAATGCGGACTTTTCCACTGCCCTGTACCGAGACACCGACGCCACCGACAGTGCTGCGGCGGGAAGAGGGATGAAATTCCGAAAAATCCGACCGAAATGACGTCAAGTTGACGGAGCAAGCAGAGTCAACTACCCAGTAATCAGACAGGTCTGCAACACGAGCTGTAGCGGACGTGAATGCAACAGAGGCAAAGGATGTACTGACCTCAGTGTCGTCATATTCGTCATGCATGTCGTATTCCAGTGCGTCCTCAGCAGGAGCATGAATCTCAGACGCCTCGTCAGCAGGAAGGTCGCTGAGGTGTGCAGTGGGAGGGGGCTGACCGGCGTACTTTTCGGCAATCTGCCTACGCTTGGCTAGTGTCCAGCGGAGGACATCAGCATCCGGCGCTTTGCAGGTCGACCAGACATGGTTTGGGTCTCCGCAGGCCCCACACTTCATCGAGAACTTGGACTTCTTTTTGTCCGCGGTCCATCCCCCAATGCTACGGCCACCCTGCCGTTTACGATCCGCAAGGAAGGCATTGACCGCAGTCCCGGAATCAGCAGTGTCGGCTTTGTTGGAGACATCTGCGTCCAGATTCTGAGCCTGGTGGATAATGCTCCCCATCACTCTGTCGGCCGACAGAATGAAATCGGTGTCAAAAGCATTAATCGAACGACAGAAAGTCGCGCTTCCAAGTTTTGAACTCACCCGTCCTCGGCATAAGCGGTGCGTCCATGCGAAAAGACCGGGAAAAAGAGTCACCGTCGAAGTTGGTGGCCCAGTCTGCTGTCATTGCAACAAACTCCGGATCGATCGTGGGCCTGCGACTGGCGTTGCTGTGGAGTGAGTGCTCGAACATCGGAGCAGGCACGGAGTCGCTAGTAGGCCGGTACTTGTTGGCCACAGGTGGGGGCGGCGCCGCGTCGATAGGTGCCGGGTGATTGCGCAACGCGTCCCGACGGAGAAGCTCCGACTGCGTCCGGTCCTGGTCGTCCATTCTGGCGTGGAGCAGTTGCAGCTGCTCCATCACTAGTCGAATGTTGTCGCCGGTTAAGTCGGTCGACGGAGTGTCGCACGTACCGGAGTCGGCAGCCGAGTCGGCGGCCGATGCGGTAGGTGCCGGCTTTGATTTTGGCGCCATTTAAGAGGAGACGAGTACCCCACCGGACAGTGGAAAAATCCACTACCGGTAACTGTGCCTAACGGCGGTATACAAAGAGACGGCCTGATGCCCACCGACCCCTCGGCCTGTAGCCCCTGGGTGTCTCAATGCACCTTTTCCGTATCCTCCACCCAGTGTGGGGCACAGTGACAGCCGAGGCAAGAACAAGCAGGTGTATATGTCCGCTGCTCTACGTTACGGCTGATGTTGTCGTGCACCCTGTGTATGAGTATTCACCCTCACAATGCTCCCCCCTTCCCCACTCCAGCTTGGACATGTATGCACCATGTCCACACAAGCGAGTGCGCTTGTGTGGTTGGCTGGGTCGTCGTGGCGTAGAATAGAGTAGGTGGTAGCGGAACTGTTCCGGAGAGCAAAATGAAAAGGTGGGAATAAATATACAGAGTAAAGTATTATTATTATTAAAAAAAAATTGCTTTGCCTTCGGGCGAGTTCCCAAGTTGCACGCCGAATGACACTGTTGTCTCGCGTAACCTTCAGGTGGAGGGCTCCATAACCTGTTGAACGTGGTATGCACGGTTCGATAAGGAAGATATTGTAACTTGCGGTGTGCTGGTTACAGGTACGCTAAAACAACCAGCCTTGGGTGGCGGCTGGTGTCGAGACAAGAGAGGTGGCTTCAACTGTCGCTGTCAACTGTCTATACGCTAGTTCGTGATATCGCGCACATGCACTCTGAATGATGTCATTTACATAAGGACTTCTATCATTAGCTCTCTGTAACTAATCTGCATTAGGAATCACTTACAACAGTACAAGCTAGGATGAATGCCCATCATTGAAAAACGAGGTGGCTGTGTCTTGAGCCAGTCTTCAAGGTGTCTAGCCTCTCGACTAGATTGTTGAGACGATTCGATTCCCGCTTTACGCTGCGTCCCAATTAAAGTTGCGTCGAGCCCAACAAAATTGGTTAATGGGGCTGGAATTCGCATGCGCAAATCAGTCGGCGTTTATCTGTGCATTTGCTTTACGTGCCCACGGATTTCCATCCACACGGACCATAGTCCACGGTTGTGAAGCGAGGCACGATGAAGAAGACCCTACTTGGAAAAGAAATGTCCTTGTAAAGGTTATTCTACCGAGAAATTACTGACGACCGAAAAGCTTGCGAGTGAGCAGCGAAACCAAAATGGAACAGCTCGTACTTCGGTTGAGAAGCTTTAACTGTGCCATTAATACTAGGTGACATGGTCAAACTATCGAGCGCAATCGTAGCCGGAACGATGTAAGGACTATCGGGTCGTTGCATAGTCGATTGAGAATTTGAGAGAGTACAACTTGTTCGGCCTTTGCTGGCATACAAAGGTTATAGGTCACGTACGGCACAAGTACATGTAGCCATTCTACGTCTTGTTGTCTTGTAACGGTACGTGAACACCGCTGCCACTTGACAAGGTTAAATCGCCTACGGTTGAGCTCACGCCGGTCTCTTCGAACATTTCGCGAACGAAAGCATCTACATGTCTTTCGTTAGGTATGACCGTTTCGGCATGAAACCAAGCATTTTTGTTTCGAGGCTCGTCTACGTTGTAAAACAAGTTTGACTACCGAGGCATTGGGACCTCATACATGCACTACCACCACCACGTAGTTACCATGACAATGTCGACCATGCCATGTCGAATCAAACGAGCAACGTCGAACGAATGTAGCGACAACGTTAGCGTGTCAAGATGAGAGCTCCGAAACTAGTGTGGCAATTTGACTCTTTAGCTAAACCGATAACAAATTCCAATGCTTATGTTGCACATGAGACTGCACATGGAGAGAGGTTGAGGGTATCCGAGTGTTTAGCGCCAACCGTAGCATGTAACGACTAAAAATAGAAAATCATATGGTGTGTGTGTCACCTGCCTCCACTACACTAGGCTTAAGAAGTTATAGCCTAACTAACTCCCGCATGGTCTCACATGCTCCCCATTTCTTGCTTTGGGGTTCTCGAAACGCTCTCAACAGGCAAGCGGCGTAGCATGTTTGTCTCGGGAAGTCATACCAGCGCTTCGTGCAGCATGGTAGATTAGCGGTGCGCAGTTTACGTACCGGGAGATAATTGTAGTGCACTATTGTACATTGTCCTCGGGTTATTACATGGCGACGTCACCGCAGTGCGTCCTTCCGATGGAAAGTACGGATCAAATTAATAACGAAGACTTGTACAATATCATTCAAGTATGTCTTATTACATGACAATACTCGTAGTAATACTCCCAAATCGGGTGGAAGGCTTATCTTACAACTCTCACGGTGAGACAAACCATTGTCCTTTACATACTATTCGAATTGGTTGCTAGTTTGGCTGCCCCAAGGCATATTGCACATGCTTTTGCAATGTTCTCCACCCCGGCGTGGTTGGGCTGATCGTGGGCTAAGCCTTTGTTCGGCGGCGGCGTGTCTTCGGCGAATGCTGCTACCGCAAGAGAACTGTTACCTTTCTAATGGAGGTCGCCGCTACATCGCGGAAGAATGGCCCGAGCTAATCATCATGATGACGCCATGCACTCGGAATTTGCAAATTCCGAGTGCATGGCGTCCGATTCCGTAGTCGAAAAAATGAGTGCATACTATTCATGTATGTTTCGGGTTTTGATTATGATTTCCGTATCGTAAGGGTTCCATGTTCCGATTTGACTACCACTTCCGTCTACGGGTCATATGCAAACGCAGCAGCGACAACAACGCGACGAGCCAAGCGCAACAATTACTTTAAGTCCTATCTATAAGTGCATGTACCACTACCTGTAGAGACTTGTACAATTGCCGTTGTTGTCGCTATTGAAATACTGATGATAAGGCCCTTGTCAAATATTACTTGACTTGAGTTCGTCCACGATAATATAGTACCGAACTCAAGTAAAATGCGCTAATCGGATGTCGTAAATAGCTTGAGTTGATTTCAGAATGACGTTTTGAACTCATATGGCCGATTTTTCGAGTTCGGCACTTGAGTTTGAGGCCCGAACTCAAGTGGTCTCCGCAAACATAAGTTCGGCCCCGGAATCCGCGCCAAGAAAAATGCGGGCACATTTCGTGCACGCCATTGTCCTCGCCGTTGGCCCCGCCAAATAAACACCACAGCGGGCCACCTCTCCTGGCTGCCACCTCTCCCGCGCTATGGAGGGATGGGCTGCGGACCCTAGCCCCGGAGGCCAACCATGAGGAGCCGCAGTCATGCGCGCTGATATTGGCGGTGGCGGGACTAGCGATAAGGCGCCGCCCGCCACTCCCGCCGGGCCTCCACCGGCGGCCTCCCCTAGCCAAACGCCCTCCTCGGGCGTAGGCCCTCGGGCCTAACTCCTATTCAACGACGTCGTTGACGTGTCCGGTGGAGCGTCGGAGGGGGGTGAGGACGAAGACGCTGGCGGAGATCTCCTTCAAGGCGGCGACGCAGGCGGCGTCCAACAATCTGCCGCCAAGACGAAGGCCGGCAATGACCCGCAGTGGAAGGTCGGGAAGTGTCTGGCAGTGTTCGACGCTTGCGTAGGTGCAACGGAGCGGCAGGTGGAGTCGCAAACACTCGATCGCCAAGCTTGGGCGGTCGAGGAGTATCTTGCGAAGGTGGACGACGTGATGCGGGCGGGCATGCGGCACAGCGGCAGCCCCACGCCGAGTCGTAACTCACCTCACACGACTTGGTCAAATTCGGGGCGTTTTCGTAGTTGTTGCTCTTCCGCGTGTTCGAACAATGAAGCGAGTATGGTTGCGTCACTGCTCTTGAGCGCGTTGACTGTCATTTGTAGGGGCGTCATGTCTTTTGGATGGCGCATGTAATACAACACATTGCACTTTTTTCTTGTTGGCGATAATAATGATGCATGGACGCGTTGCTTACACATGAGCTTTATCATCCATTGCTTTTCTGCGAAATACATTCTATATTGAAAGCACTCACTCACTCACACACACACACACACACACACACACGCACACACACACACACACACACACACACACACACACACACACACACACACACACACACACACACACACACGCACACACACACACACACACACACACACACACACACACACACACACACACACACACACACAATTTCTTTTGCTTGATATGTTTCTTAATATTTCTTTTGCTGCACGTCTTGTTTTACTCATCATTCGTTCTAAACTGATCACACATCCAAACATTGTCTTACTTATCATTCATACCACACGGATCACACACACACACACACACACACACACACACACACACACACACACACACACACACACACACACAGTGATAGCGCACCCGCACACACTCACTTACACGGGGGTCACACGCCCCCCCACACACACTCAGGGCGCTTCATCTTATTTTTCTTCCGTCAGTTGGTTTCCTTATCGTTCTTGCCGAAACTAAATGCACAACAATTCCGATCAGCGGCACTATTCCGCGGCCTATTCCGAGTTGGCCATGAGTGGCAAAGTATATTCTTATCTATTATGCAACCGACACCAAGAATGTGAAATGCATTATATATGGAAAGTCGGTTGAAACATGTTTACGCATTCACGGTGAGCTGAAAGGGCGGCATACAGCTGCGGGCTCTAACCATTCTACTTCACGTGCCTGCCATTTGTAAGCTAGTTGTGAAACCATTCGATTTCTAAAAATGTCAAAATCTGCATCTACCTCCGCCTCTACGTCATCATAATGGTTTGCCTCCATTTGTGATAACCCGTATCGCACAGCACCCAAACGCACATTGCTTGAAAACTGCTGCCATCCTTACTGGAGCACGGACGGTCTGGACCCTGCGGGTTGTCGTAATCAAAACCCCTCGAGTCCCTCATCCGTCTTGATATGTCGTAAAACATTGGCTTGGGGATCCTAAAGGTCGCGCGGAACTCGTCGTAAAGAAAGCCGCAAACATCGTTAACGCCGGGGTGCTTGACGTAGTCCGTCCACTTGTAGCTCTGCCGGTAGTCTAGCGACCACCTCGCTGCACCGGTAAAACGTTGTCCCCCAAACCACCGTTGCTGCTCTTCTTGGGTTCCGTACCGAGGCCTCCGTTTGCGGCCAATGCGGCGGTGGCGGCGGCGGCCCACGGACTGACGGCCGCGGGCCTTATGCGAGGCGCTTCATTGAATAGTAGCGTGGTCGCTCCGTACGCGGCCGCGATCGTGAGGTACTGCCGTTGTTTCACCATATAAAATACAACCGAATAGCGGCGCTAGGGAGGGCACGACGGTGATGGTGGGGAGCGCATTGGAGTTGTTTGGGGAGGGCACGACGGTGATGGCGGGGAGCGCAATGGAGTTGTTTGGGAGGGCCACGATTTAGAAAATGGAAAAAGGGACCAAAGTCAACTCATTATCCGACAACGAAATAGCGCGGTACGCCTGACTTCAATTCAGCGGCTCCCGTACACTTGAGTCCCCGTTACAGGCAAACTCAAATCGAGTAATATCTGGCAAGGGCCCAACCAAATGCTGTTGCCTCTGATAATGACTTTTTGAGACATTAGAGGCGTTTCCTACGCCACGCTACCGTAGCCGATAAATACCGTGCGTACGGCGCGCCACGTCAAATCAGCGATTTTATCGTCTACGCCCGCGATGCTGTTATCGTCTACGCGCTTTGCGTACGGGTACATATGGCCGGGGAGTGTTTTTTCAGCAGCACATGCCCCTGCTGAGCAAAACGCGTAGACGACAAATTTTATTGCTACAGGTACAGGTACCTTTCGGGTACGGAAAAAGAAATAAGGATTACTGATATTTACCTTAGGGCACGTTTTGCCAAAGATGTCAGTTTGCGTACAATTTTTCCAAAAGACACCCACAGGCAGGGCTTGGGGGTCGATTAGCGCAGGCTTATAGGGATGGATGGGTGGGTTCGCGCGAAGCCTAGATTGGCTGAGCGCGAAAGCAGAGAGTGCCTAGGCTCGTGGCTAGCTACGGCTTATAAGGCACGGGCTAGCTAGAGCTGACCGTTGGGGAAGTCGTTGGTCGTTGGGTGCGTCTAACTGCTCGGGCAAGGTGGTTGCCCTGCAGGTGAGACGAGCCGATATTAACGGTAACAGTAACCGCTAGAGTTACTGTCCCGTACACATGGAATTGGACATGCAAACCTCTAGATTCAAATCAATCTGACCATAAATAAAATGTGTTGTATCGTTAGTAGTATCGCGAACACGGGTTTCGTATCAGTGCCACTTGACTTCCGATGGTGCGTTGCTTGTGCTGTTCATCAATGGACCCCCATCGGTTATCGACGTGACACTGCAATTCACAGCACCACCAGCAATCCCCCCCGCGGTTGAATAGACAAGGGTGCGTCTTGGTCGCGTCGGACGAAAAGGAGGAATAGGCTAGACGACAACGTGTTCGAGTGACGGGATGTGGGGCGCGTCCGCCGGGCGGAATGGCGGAGGGTGCGGTTGGTGCCGTGCCTTTGTATCGACCTCTAGTCTATGCATGATAGCATAGACCTTGCCGATTTTCGGGAACATGCCTCAGCAGTTGCTTGATTAAGGGTTGGTGGCCGCTTAGAGTGAAAAATATCGAGAGGCGTTCGGATTGAGATAAGTAGCGGGTCAGCACCTATCTACCGACGGAATGCATGCCCCAATCCACCATCACAAACCCCACCCCGACCACCGCCATCCCACCCCCCCCTCAACCTCACTGCCACCCCCGCAGAACCAAAGGACCTCCCGACTTCCACTCCCTCCCCAGCCCTTACATACCCCCCTCCACAAGACATCTACCCCAACTCCCAACCCCACCGTTGCTTGCCTCGCTCACCACCATCACCGCTTCCACCCCTCACCCCCTACTCCACGACACCCCTAATGACCCAATAAACATCTCGACCGCTGACCTCGTTCGGCCTCCTACAACCCCCCCCCACAAGGTAGCCACCCTAGGCGGTGTCTACAAACCCCCCGGACAGACGAAGAAGAACAAACCTACCTCCCTAGCCTCTCGCCCATTCGCCCGCACGGCCCACACCCCCCGGAGACAACCTCAAAACCAACCCATCATCTCTGCCGACTCCACCCCACAGAAAAAAGAGTCCCCCCCCTCGCTCATAAGGTCACGCAAACCTAATCCCCCAAACTACGCCCCAATCATTCAACATCGACAAGGAGTTGCGAGTCTAGATTGGTGAAGTCAACCCTGCCGCGAAGAGTAACCCAAGCCAAGGAAGCCATCCACAGCCGCTGGATCCTCCGGATTAACCCCCTCCCATTCGAAGACAGACTCGACAGACAAGGCCGCTAAGCCTCCCCAACTTAATAGCGGACGTGTCAACTCCCCATGACGACCGACCTCCCACTCCAACCCCACCCGAGCCCTCAAATGACATACGGCACCTTAACCACAAACTCCACGGCTTCCCTCCCGCCTCACTTTACTTTGCACACCAACACTACCACCATCCACTACTATCTCTTCGACTTGCACGGCGTTTATATGTACCGCAAAAGCGTGAGTGCTAATGTTGGCCGTAATATTGGTAGTAGCGACGTTTCCGACGCAGCACCAAACCATCGTTTGCGCTCGCTAACCCTACGGCCACCCCAGCCGCGATTGTGTTGCGCGAATATAGGCGTTGTCCATCACAGCTAGGACACCTTTAACTCTTTTTCAAAAGCACTTGCTATTGGTGGTGGGCGGTCAATTGGTGTCGTGTCGACTACACGCTTCTTGCTCTTGTCGGACGAGTGCGGTAAGCATGATGGCGTCTCACTATCATCTCGTTAATCACCCCCGCTTGCTCCGCATTGAATGGGCGAGCATTCACCTGCCCTTCTGACTACAAGACACGCCGCAATAGTAGGAGAGAGTATATCTTACCTTACGGTCGAAGCGGAGTTATGCTTATCGTTTACAAATGTTCATGCTTTCCGTGCATTTTGACAAGTGCAAGTTGTGAAAAACCGCTGTGGTGGCTGGGCGTGGAGGTTAAATGGCATGGCGCGAAAATTGTATACATTGTGTCATAACCACCGCCGCTAACCAACCTTCCACCGCAGGTTATTGTTACTGATGTGGCAGGTCAACCGACTTGGCAAGAGTGGCGATTGTGGACATGGACGTGTTGGTGTCGGCTGTTACTCATACCCTTTACGAGCGTTGCAACTCGCAAATTCCGTAAGGTAGACGCACAACCGCGACTGCAATTTCAAAGAGCATCCCTATAGAACTTGTGGTGGCCTTTTGTGACGCCGAGCCATGCTTGTGGAGGAAGATTGCTGTCAAATCCACCCCGAGCAGACGTCGAGTGAAGTATATCATCGACGGAATGGAATGTATTGCTTCACTTTTGTGCTTGCACGTAATGCATGGTGATCCGACGAAGTTCCGGAAAATGAAAAACGGAAATCTCACGGAGTGAGCGCTTGCGCGGGTGAAGCCTCATGAGAGGCGGGGGAGCTTCACATGTGTTCAGTTGACGGATAACGGCGAAATCGTCACTACTCTTCTCCCTCCGTATACTGTGGAGGTAACGGAGACCGCGTGGAAAAAAGGTAGCACGCTGTGTAGTAGTATGCTTGGCATGTTGCGCTTCCACACAACCATCAAATCGCCACGCCCGGCAGTGACGTGCAACTCCCTCAGGACTACCCCATCACCATAAAATCAAGGTCGGCATGGCCCGTATTGCCCAACTATTCCGACCCCAAAGCGTGTTTGATGGGCGAAGTGCAAGAGCTATGTGGCGGTACTTTCAAGCATCTTTCGGTAATTCTGAGGGGATCGGTATACGTTGCGATCGATGCTGAGCTAGGACCGCACCGCATCAAACCCATCACCCCTTATATGGACGTGGGGAGGCATTTTGCATCACCATGATCGGATGGTGACACCACGGCATCCAAGACAACACCACGGCCCTTAACCACTTTTCTGACCTCAAGCCAACTCAGAACCAAAGGTGCGCTTTGGTGGGATTTTCACCTTTGCGAGTCTGCACCTTGATCTCCCGCCATGGCAATTCGATGACTTCCAATATCCTCATAGCCGCTCGAGTTGTTATTGTGCTGTTACACCTCTTGTAGACGGTACGCTACAATATGTGGGGAAATCCGAATTCCGGCGTGCAAAGAGTCCCTAATCATGTCCACCGGGTCTATCATCATCACAGCGGGGGGGGGCACAAGTGCCGGTGTTCAAAATGGCTGAGTTGGTACTCTTGTCATCCTTTCTGATTGTCGGACGGGATTATATCCCCATCGCACTTGACGCAGAGACCATACCCAAGGCACAAGTACGGCTCTGTCAGCCCATACCCTCATCTCCAAACACGTGCGCACGTATAGCTGCAGTGACTATTGTCTTCTCCATGGGCGGTGTCATGCCCTTGCGCGGGTAGTCAGGCTGGGGTGCGTATTTTGGGGTGGGGTGCTTATTCTAGCGGGCCATGACGCAAATGAATAAAAAAAGTATATGCTGGTCGAACACGCCCAAAGCCCCCACCCCGAAACGCCATACCACCACGAAGGACAAGTTTGAAGGTGTAGATTGTGCCATGCAACTCCATTCCCGGGCCATTACATATTCTCTCAGCTCCTACTACTTGATCGTTTTAAGTTGGGCAACAAATTGGTCATACTTATCATGCCACTCGTACAAAATGATCTATATCCTCCGTTATGGATGATGTTGAAGCCCTAGCCTTTAAGCACGAAGTCATTTGCATATACTATTTTAAGCACAAACTGGCTTGAGGATGACAAGCACGGCTCCTTGGTTACCCATTTTGAAGGCCGCAATGCCGTCCGCTAGCTTTCAAAAATAAATGCAAAAAAATTCAGTGAATGAAATCACTGCGTTCCCCGTGTTGTGTATGTATAATCAACCGCCAGATCATTGTTCACTCGTAACCCCGCAACTCACCGCAAAATGAATGGCGTTAACCTTGCGTGGTGGTAGTAGGTCAACATGAAGCTGCACCGGCCAAGTGTGGAGTGCTTGAGTCACGTCGACATTGCCCCCTTGCCATCGTTTGACAATTGCAGCCCCGGTAGCTCCACGACTCGAGACTCCCATTCCCAAACTCCATTTTTTGCTCGGCAATAACGGAACTCGTGTCCCATACGGCAGCATGCCAACCTCGTGCTCACAGGTCTCTAGTTCCATTTTTTTCCTAACGCGTGTATCACGTCCTCGCAGCGACGCCTAATGATCGTGCACGTTACTCGGATCAAATAAGATTACATCGCGACAGGCGAATGCTCACGCAGTGCCTCCACCACATGCCCCTCGCCAGCGGTATATAATCCACGCATACCTAGTCGAGTTTTTTTGGATGCTCGTTGAAGAAGCAATTTAGTAGCTGCAAAACCGTGTCATTCGCGAGACCGCCCTCGTAACAGTTGTCTATGTATTGCTTCAGTTTCGCTACTTTGCCATGTTTAAAGTTACTTCAAACGTCTCCGTTGTTGACATATGGTGACCTTATGCGCTTCGAGGTGTCCTTCGGCTCCAAGACGTGGCCGTACACTCTCATACACCAGCCAAAAGGCGACCCCACTCCCTACCGCTATACCGACATCAAGTGCGACGTCAACAAATATAGCATCGAACACACTCTTACACAGCACGCACTATACGCGGCTCCCTCCTCGCCCGCGTCGCTGACAACGGCTCGGACTTCTCACTCCTTAAAAACGCACCTCATTCACCAACATACAATTCACATGGACACAACATTTCCTATGGAGTGTACACAACACCCGCCTCTTGATCTACACCCCCGCCCCGAGCTTCCCCATGTGTGGCCAATTTACAAGCAATGGCCAAATGGTCGGTAACTGCCCCTCGATGTTGGGCCTTTGACATAACTGACACAGTAGCGCCCTCCAACTCCGCTTTTCTTTACTCGAACGCAACAACGGCGGCCGATGGGAAACCATCATCGCCGACTTCAATAATACACCTATCAAATCCTTCGACTCCCCCCTTCTTATCACCGCACCCCTTTGATTGGTCGCCCACTACCCCCTCATGTTGATACGCCAGCCCGTACGGTTGACGCTTGCGCGAAGGCAACTCCCTCGATTCTCTCACATCTTGGCATACTATCCTCCTTGAAAACCTCCTCCCCTCCCCCCTCCGCCCCCCCCCTACTCACAAACCCGACTTTATCCGCCTCTTAATACCCAGATTCGTCGGACACACAAACGCTCGCCGCCGCTACTCCTTGATGGCGATAGGATGGATGGGTGAAAAGATGCCGATAGGGAAATGGAAGTATTGCACAAACCACAACCACTCCCATGCTGCTCAACTTATCTATACCAAGTACTCACCCCTCGCAAACGCCCTCCACCAACAGAGGTCCCGTTCTGATATAGACATCCTCCCCATCGTCACGAGTCGCACCGGCACCCCTCATAGACATCCACATTTGCTAGCCTCACATCGCTACTTACCCTCCGCACCGACCGCCCCCCCGCGGTAAGATCCTCTGTTAAGCACGCCCCCAAATCACTCGCATTCTCTCCCAACTCCACCTCCACACTCGCTAGTCACACCTCAACCTTGCACTTTCTACTTAAGGCTAGGAATCAAGTGATTTTTGTCGATGTTGATGGTGGTGATATTTTGAAACGTCGATGTTGATGGGCTTGATATCGCGGATTGTCGATATTGATTTTTGGTACATACATGTACCGTTGCTGTTATTCTAATGCTAAATGAATGAAGTAACGGCATGTCTTGGTCCTTCGACGTCCACTCATGCAAAAGACAAGAGTGGTGGCGTTGCCGTTACAACCTAGCTTGCCACCGCCGGCTATCGACGCCTTCCGCATGTAATGGGGACATAGGCCACCTTATACACGGTTCTTTGCATGTTGCCGCCATTTTTGAGCGTAGCTGTATCTATATATGTACGGTTTGTAATTTAAAATGCGCAGGCGGGGCTACGGGCGTGCATCCCCTTCCCCGTATTATTCCGATACCCTCGTTGCTTTACCGGTATGGGGTACACTCTCTAGCCACGGGTAGTTACTTACCGTCCTGCCACACAATTTGACGAAATTGATGTAGCAAGGCAGCTGAGAAAACCATAGACTTAGTTTAATCTGCTATGTTTGTGCAAATTCTAGTGCGTCCTTTTGCCGTGCCTTGAATTCTGCGATCCTCTTGTCACTCTTGCCCTTTTGTTTCCTCTCCTTTTTTCCCTACCCGTGCTCATGTTGTTCTTCTTGCATTCCCCTTTATATTCGG
>JAPMLY010000117.1:125000-240000 GCA_026401115.1 Tetraselmis chui
TTGGTATGTCATTCAACTCCACGACCAGATTGTCCACGTGCTTGAAGAGATCGTGCGTGAAGCGGGGGCTACTAAGGGGCGGGACTTGCGGTTGGTGGTCCGTCGTATTTGGTCGGGAGTTTCTTGAGATCGCCATGGGGACGTGATTTGGTTAGACTTTATGGCTCCGCATCGTCATCTAGTTGTTGATGTGACGGTTATACGTGCTCGCACGAACACCAATGTTCCTCGTATAGATGCTCGTCTCCCACTCCCTTGCAGCCCTGCATTGGGAGTTCAGCATGGCAAAGTTGATGCGGACCTCCGCGCTTTTGTTGTGCTTGGCACGCCTTCGGTTCAGTCGATCCATGACTACTATCCCTTCGCCGTGGAGGATGGGGGCCGGTTGGCGCCGATGGCGGCTGAGTTGGTTGACCGCATGGCTATTTTGGTGGCAATTCTTCGCTTCCCTTTCATGGGTGCTGCTGATTTTTGCTCCTTGCGCTTTATCAATCATGCCCGTATGCAACATTTCGCTCGTCGAACTACTTTCGTTCCTTCTTTAGTAACTTCTGTGTTTTTGGGGGAATGCGCGACGTGAATTCACGCAACGTCTTTCTACTCATCTTCATGGCACTCTGGGCTCCTATCCCCGCGACGCTTTGCAGGAGGGCAGTGCTGACGCTGTGGCATGCCTTTCTGTTCCTCGGGCTACGGTTTTTTCCTCTTTTCTTCTTTTTGCTTGGTGGCCTCCACTGCTTTTCTTGTCAGCAATTATTCATTTATATAAGATGAAAGAAAGGTGTAAGTACCCGTACTGGTACCTCATCCACATACGATGAAACATACAGATACCACCGCTCCAGCAGTAGGCGTAGATACCAATACAGAACGGCCCGGTTACAGGCGGACATATCACCAACTGACCACCTCTCGTCTCCCAATACCCGGGCCGCCAGCATTCTTTTGTCCTGGACGTTAACTGCATATGACTGAAGAAAAGTCTAGGTGAGTAAATCATTCAGATTTTATAGCGTACGGAAGGGACGAGCTGGTTGTTGTCACAGCATACACTGATGGTAAAAGGTAGTACCGAAATAAGGAATATCGGTACCAAAAAGGCAGCGCCATATCAGAGCAGCGCTAGAGGCACTGCACACTTCACGCACCCTCATGTATGGCTGGCCCAGGCTAGCACCGTTGCCGGGAAAAATTTCAGCGCGTTGAACTGCTTGGCAATGTTATGTGCTGTAGTGTTATTCAGGCACAATACGAGGCCGGAGCCGTGATCCGAAAGCTTTACAACGGCTGGAATATTGCAGTGCGGCGCGTTGGGGCCATGACGCCGGCTTTTCTGTGGACCGCGCATGACCTCTTCCGGACAACTGAAAAATACCCGCTGTGGTGGATCTTTATTGTTGGTATCAGCTCTACATCACTTCTGGGCTTCGCTTTATTTCTAGTTTCGAGAGTGCACAACTTGCTGACTCGCGAGAGGGAGCACGAGCACCGCTTGTCAGCCTCCGGGAATGTTGGGTATGGGGACGATACGCCGCCTTCGAGATGCGCTGATATGACGGGAACTGGGCATGTTGACGACGAAGACGAGTGGAACGACGATAGCCCCATACGGGATACGATGAAATTCTTGGAGGTGCGTCTGTAGTGGCTTGGCCGTCAATTTTGTGTCAGTGCTAGGCCAGTCAAACTGGCAAAAATCTATTGGTAGAGGGGATGAATGCACAATCTGTCAGCTAGCTCATTCTTTCCTGTGCGAATATGCCCTTTAGAAGCTGGCCTTCGGACAAGACCTGGACTTTTCGCTGGTTAGAGACGAGGCAAAAACTTTGTATAAAGTCGTCAAGTTAGGAAACCTGCAGGTATTGGAACTTCACCGCCTGCCTCTGTCGATTCTGAGGTTACGGTATGTGAAGGGATGACTGTATTTATCGGCGCATCCAATTTTGGGCCGTTTTTCACGTCATCGCGGTGCTGATTATCGTGTTAACGTGTTTGTGATTTGCAGTTACCGACACGAATCACAGCAGCTCTCAGCATGGACTCCCCGAGGAGCACCGCTTCCGGCGACGACTGTCTCCCTGTCGTGAGTATCGCCACCCTGATGGCCAAGCGATATTCAGCATTTGTGGATGCGCGTCTTATTTCCTCCCAGTAGTTGCGCTACAAATTGTATTATTCACTGCGATAAATCATTAAATGATATTTAATACTGCTATGCCTGTAGCTATTGATTTCCAGTTTTAGATTTATATCATTTTTTAAGGGTACCACCCATGCTTAAGGGTACTCACTTAAGGGACATGAATACATACAACGCGGCTACCGGTGAAATCGATGCAAACTGGCATTGTAAGCTACCATTTGTTGCAAGAAAAACAGTGCAACGGCTGACACGCAGTCAAGACGTAGTATTTTTGAAACTCTCTAACGTTTCAGTAATGTGCGTCATGGATGGGACTAGGAACAATTAATGGGACGGGGAGGGGACAAATGCACGGAATGGTGAAAGGAAAACAAATTTGGGAAGACGACTGAAGGACAGGGTCTGATACAGCTCACCATTTGGCCATACGTGTACGCAGCAGCAAAAATGAGAATTATGGCTCGGCGGACGTACCTAGGTAGTTCAGAAATCTCCTAACATATATTTGCTGACGCTTTTGGTCCCGCTATTTACTACCTGCACATCTAATCCTCGCCACGAGCAAATCCCGTTTTTCATTGAGCTCTATGCCATCCATGCATTTTTTTGACTACCGGAAGTACCTGGCAGGCCGGCACCATGGAAGCAGCATTAAAGTACCCTAAGTATGTAACTTATCCTAATTGGGAGATTGATGTGTCGATGGCATTTTCCGATAGTTTGTAATCCACACTGAAGGGTACCCGTACCTGTAGTATTGGGTTTGATGAGTTGCAATATATCCGAATCGCAATATTTCGTCGCGCTTCTGAAATAATTACCAGATGTGTTGTGGGAAAGGACTGAAATCCACCAGATAGAATTGATAAGAAAGTAGGAGAGAAGGGACACAGCACAACCCTATCCGTAAGGCCTCGGATTGAAATAATTCATCGTATGCTGCGCGGACGACTGCATTTAACGCCGTATTTTCGATACGGTACGGTACGGTACCTGCTTCTTATTCTGTTACAATACAATATTTCATATCGCGATTATAGATATGCTCTCTGTCATAACTGTTTGGATTTATGGTTTCGGATCGCGTGACGAGGTCGATACTCGATACTCTCGATACACGACGTACCTCTTCGGGCAGCGATATTGGATTTCTCTACTGTCGCAATATTCTCTGTCGCAATATTCTTTCGGTACCTTCTATGTGTCCGCAGTATCTTCATTAATATTAGTACTGACCCCGTAGTTTGATATCAGCAGAAGCCGTAAGAAGCAGTGGGTACGCTCTATTTCACGGTACCCGTACTGCGGGCGAAGCCATACACAAATTACAGTTATTTATACTGGTTTGATTGCAATATTATATTGGTTATTGTAGTGGTATTTTATACTGGTTATTCTACTGGTTTGAATTGGAATATCTAATTTACCTGCACCTTAGTTAGCTCTCACCCTGGAGTTTTACCAAAGGTAGTAGTAAATTCAACCTATGTGGTTGTGCCTGTGCATGCATGCTGTGGCTTCTAAACCAAAGGATGTGATGTTTCACTCAATCCACACAAGCATCTGGGAGTGACATACAATAAGGAAATATACGCGTAACAGCAGTTATCATTTCAACTCATACATTGAAAGGTGGTCGTAAAATGTTTGTCGACTCGTCCGCTGCTTGAGAATCTATGCGCGCCGTGTCGCGCCGGCGCCGCTCGCAACAGCCATTTACAACGGCCAACGATCTATAGTCAACACCTTCTAAACAAAAGTGGCTATGATAGGTTACTCTTTCACCCGTTAACGGGGTAGGGCGTTGGTATCTAGTACCTTACGTTGTTGTGTGACACAGCAGTTGTGTTGCAGCTGTGATATTTAATTTGTTGCATTGTTGTTGTTGTTTGCTCACGCAGGCGGTGAGGTACCTCATCAATCTGAGGAGTCCAAGCGAAAGCAACTCGCTTCGAAAACGGCATGCCAGCGTCCCTGGACGCACCGAGCAGCCCTACGATGATGACCTCGCGCCCACTATCCGTGCTCTTCACCCCTCTGATTCCCCCCCCCTCTCTCGTTCTCCCAGTGGGGTCAGTTTATCTTCATCTGCCGTAACTCCGGACGCATATCGGCAGCAGCACCGCTCGGTCGACTTCAGCAACCACAACATCGGCGCCCCTACGGTGAAGGCTCGGCTCACCCCCAAGGACAAAATCAGAGACGTTAAACATACCGTCGACAGCGTTCGATATGACGAAAGGTTAGCTACCATTATCCGACAGTCTCCTACCGCCGCAACTTGGCAGGGCCCGAGTCTGGACAACATAGGCGTGTCATTCTTTTTCAAC
The DNA here is from genome assembly GCA_026401115.1 of Tetraselmis chui. Classification (NCBI taxonomy): domain Eukaryota; kingdom Viridiplantae; phylum Chlorophyta; class Chlorodendrophyceae; order Chlorodendrales; family Chlorodendraceae; genus Tetraselmis; species Tetraselmis chui. The sequence continues at coordinate 129,474 of JAPMLY010000117.1, forward strand.
GCGCAACACTTACGGAGCTATGGTGTCGACAAGCCGCTCAAATTGGTCGCCCATCACATTCTCGCCTCGAGCGGCCTGATACACGGGCTCCGGCTGAACGAGCCCAAGCTGTTGACGTACCTCGATTACGTGGAGAAGATGTATTGCTCGAAGAACCCGTACCACAATAGCTGGCATGCGGCGGACGTAACGCAGCGCTGCGCTGCCGTCGTGAACGCGCTTGACTTGCCGGACAACCGTCACACTCGCACGCACCGTCTGGCAGTCATCCTGGCGGCGGCTATCCACGACGCGGGTCACCCGGGCGTGGACAACAATTTCATGATCCAGCAAGAAGACGACCTCGCTCGTAACTTCAACGACCAGCACGTCCTGGAGATGCACAGCCTCAACCTCACCCTCCGCGTCATGCACGACAACCCGGAGATGAACTTCCTGGAGGGCTCCCACCTGTCGGGAAAAAGCAATTGGCTCATGGTATAACCCCCTTTTTCTTCCAAACATCTTCGCAAATCAGATTCTTTTCAGTGCATCCATTATTTCGAGACTTGACATAGGGGCAAATTCAATTATGTTTTGTTTAGGATTTAACATACTGCAATATGCATTACCTATACTATTTTATCTCCATATCAATAAAAGTAAAATGAAGTTCGGTGCGTCCTTACGTGCTCCTTGTTTCTCGAATTGAAAAGACTTGCGAATATAGCCAATACATATGGAGAATATTCGTGTTGTGCTTGAACCAGATTTCGTACTGTTGCTGAATGATGTTGCTTAATGCCACCGCTGTTGTTCGCTGCAGTTTAAGAGCGCCGTCACGAAAATTGTGCTGGCCACCGACATGGGGCAGCACTTCGAACTGGTCGCCAAGTTTGGCACCACCCTCGCGGACCTCCGCCCCGACCATGAGGACTACGAAAAGCGGGTGAACACCCACCTGCACCTCGTGCTTCAGATGGCGATGAAGGTGGCGGACCTGGGGCACTGCGCCTCGCGCTGGGCGACCCACCTGTACTGGTGCAAGTGCCTTGAGGAGGAGTTCTTCGCGCAGGGGGACCTCGAACGCGACGCGGGTATGCCGCCCTCGCCTTTGATGGACCGAAGCGCGCCGGGCTGCATGTCACCCACCAACCAAGTCAGCTTCTACCGCTACATCGCCATGCCCCTGTTCGCCAAGCTTAGCAAGGCCTTCCCAGGTACGTTGGAATTAATGTGTCAAGCGGATGCCAACTTTCGTCAATGGAAGGCTCTCGAGGCGCAAGCGGAGCTGGAAGAGAGTGAGCCTCCGTCGCAATCACTTGAACAATACAAGGTCGCTATGCTGATGGGCTCCGCTACGCCGAGTAATTGCCTGGTTGACAAGGAAGACCCCCGCGGGTCGGCTGCCAGGCACGCGCTGATTCCCAGCAGCATAAGGGGGCGGTGCTCATCGGGTGACCGGGTGTTGGTTGGCCGGAATGGGTGCCATTCTGTGGGTTCTTCACCGAACACCAAGATTTCGTCCTCCATGGGGAGGAGGCTCAAGCTGCCTAGGCCCAGCATGTGATAGGTGGCTGGGGAGCTCGAACACTGCCGAATTATCAAGACATGCACGATATTGAAAACGTGCAGGACTTTTTGTTTTAGGGGTTCCTGATGTCAGGTTTTTCGGGGTGCCCTAAGATGAGAATGGCTGCAATTTTTCACTACTACTTGTACCTGTATTCACCTGATTCCCGGAAGTGGGGTGGGCTGACGTAGCGCGGGGGCATGTATCGATTCCCTACATACCCCTACCCCATCCTGTTGTATCCGCACTCTCGTCGACGGGATGATGTAAAAATATTTCTGCTTCTCATGCGAAAAACATACAACAACAATAAAGCTTGATTGATCCAAACCGCGGAAACGACACATCACGGACTGTGTTATCGACGTTTTCAGAAAACAATACAATTTCAAAAACATCATTTTTGGGTTAGGGGAGGGAGGTGGGAATGGGGTTTTCTTAAGTAAACAAGAAATTGGGACCGCAACGAAACATTATGTATAAATGTACATACAATTTACATCTAAATATTTAAGTTTTTTCAATTAAGTACAGTCTATTTTGGTCAACCTCCTAGGTCCAGACTTCGCGCGAACAGTCATGTAGGAACATCTTGCCGAGCGCATTTGCTGCCTCGAAGCGCTTCGAGCCTCCCATCATTCGTTTTCCTCAAGGCGAGAAGTTCGGGTACAATCTTCGATTTGGCGGGGGCGATAACTTCCGCGTTTGATTTTACACAACGTTGGCAAATCTCGATGTGACGCAAGGATTCCTGCGGGAGTAGAGCTCCGGCGCAATAGCGTTCCCTTAATACGTTGGCATGGTGATGAAGAGGCTACCAAAAGGCTGCATTAACGTTAGCGCATCATTGCTATTGGTAGAGATTGCGCCGGGGAGCTTTTTGACAACAACACACTGGGCGTTCATGATGTCCTTCGTCCGTGCCGTGGCCGGGAGTGCTCTTGCCGTCCCCGAGCGGTAGAAGCGGTTATATGAGCTCAACGGTAGTGCCTTGATCTCCAACCATGGTAGCTTCGTGGCGTCCTCTCATTTGCTGCCTGGAGGCTTCTCTTCCTCCCTTTGCGCCACCTAAACAATTGCGCACATGGGGAGCTCCGGGCGCCCATTCCGTGCCACTGGTCAAGGATCGCAAATTAACAGAGGAAAATGGTGCTTATGTGGGGGGTGTGCGGGTGTGCAGTCCACGCGATTACGAACGTACGCAACCATATAGCTTCGTTCCCATTCTCCTACAAAGTCCTCCGGCTCCTCGTCTGAGTACAAAGCCATACTCTTGTCCAATATGATAATAAGGTTGCCCCGACGCGCGTCCCACATGTCTTTTTGCCCATTGTCCTTCACTCGCACACTGCTATATGTGGTCAAAGGGCTCCACTCAATGAGCCGCCGCTCTAACCCCAACGCCGTGACCTCCCGAACTTCGCCGATGACGGTGCTTGTAACAAAATTGTATTCCAATAAGCATGCGAAGAAAAAAATGATGACGGACCCGTCATTATCATTTTCTCTCCGGAGCTTGGCCGGTGAAGCGCATCTTACTTAGTGTTATGATTCCATATTGACTGGAGATTTTGAGGTCGAATGACATATGGTGGGATTTTGTATCGAAAATTACATACATTTGTAGTCCTTATTAGAATTGTTGCAGGTTGGACACATAAAATATACGAGCTTTTAATTTTGACGATTGTCAAATTAAGATGGATAACATATACATGAATAATGAACGAACCCATTGTGTGAAGATGTTTTGGGGGCTGCAAACGCATGACGTCCTCACATATATAACAAAGAATGTCAAAGTGACCACAAAAAGGACAGAATGCGAGAATACATGTTTCGGGGACTTTGTTTTTGTAATAATGAGGAACTATATTATTCAGGAGCGTTATTATTTGACTGGCACCGCAATAATAACGAAAAAAACGCTATTTTCAAATACAGGTAGCGATGTGGAATTATTGGTACGGATCATTCAGTATATTAACCATAATGAGATACGAGACCGTTTTTTACAGCGATCAGCCGTACCGATACTGGTATGTTTATACCGGTGAAGCGCACGGCCTGATGCCGATAAGTGCAGCATTTTTGGATACTCGATATTAGCAAACCGCGCGATATTATTAAATATCACAATTTCAGGGCTTTTCAACGGCCGTATAATTCCTGAAATTGCCGTGATGAAACCCTACAGGTACCGGCCGGGGCATTTAACGCTATGTCAATCTTCTCCCTGCACATGATATTGGTTACAAGAAGAACCAGATGAGCACGGACAGGGAAAGTGGGAGGAGAAATAAAAGGGCAAGAGTGACAAAAGGATCACGGAATCCAAAGCACGGCAAAAGGAAAGCACTACATTGTGCACAAACCTAGTAGATTGAACTAAGGAAACTCCTAGGCCACGCCGAGAATGCAACACGTGGAGGCGACAAGCGGCGCCTCACGCGCCGCTCGAGGAAGCACGGGGACGCTTTCGGCCCATGGCGCGGGTGAAGAGCGCCGTGGCCGGAGAAGGCATCCCAGCCAAGGAAGAAGCGGCCTCCACGCCGTCCGCAGCGGCGGACAGACCGCGCAAGGCGTTGTCCGCGTGAGCAACATGGACGGCGAGAGGGACCTTTCGAAGCAAGGAGGCCAACAACTTGCCCACATGCATCCCTTTAGATGCGGCGGCATGCTTGGCTAGCTCCGTCAAGAAAGCCGTGGCGTGGCCGCCGAGAGTACCAAATTCCGTGACTGCAAAAGGAATGAAACGGATGTCGGGGCGACTCCTCACCCCCTCCGAATACTTCTCGAACTTGGTCTTCTCAGCGTGGCGGAGAGCGACTTCGGGTGACGGGGGGCTAGAAACGCCGAACAAACCGGAAACCACGGCATCAAGGGCAAGTTTTGAGCCTCGGATGCCGTGATAGTGCAAGACATCCACATCCGCGGGGAGACCGTCGTTGCCGTTGGGGAGTTGAACTATGAGAACCTCGACGCCAACCCCGAGTGCGCGGGATCTGTGAGAACCTCGACGCCAATCCCCGAGTGCGCCACGAACCTCGGAGATAATTTTCACAAGGGCCGTCACTAACCAAGAGTGAGCGGTGTGGACCGAAGTATCTCCGCCGCATCGAGCCAAATAGTCCGCAAAAGCAGTGGCCCACGCATGGTCCGACATGTCAACACCCGCCGACGAGAGCGCACCCCGCATAGCTTGAACTAAGAGATGGCAAAAAGCACAAGCAGTGGGGGCCCGTAGAGTAGAGATGATGCGAGATGAGGGTAGGCCGAAGATGCGACAGACCGTTACGCGGAAAATTGCGTCGTAGTGCTCAAGGAACTTGTCACGGAGCTCGCCCAAGCGACCCGAAGTAGGCGGGTCCGAAGCCAAAAACGCAAGGGCGTTGTGGCCGAGACGATATACAAAACGCCTAGACTCCGGCCGAGCGCGGTTGAAAAACGTGGGAGCGAGCTTCGCGAAGCAAAGCAAGTTGACGCGCTCACTGATGTCGACTTGTAGCTTTGGAAAGATGTCCGTGGCAAACGCAGAAAGGGGTACGAGCGAGGGTAGACCATAAAGGGACTGGGCAATCTGCTCGTTGTTTGATCGGGCTTCGGCTACGCAGCCTGCGCGAGCCACCGTTGGACGTTGGGGAGGGAGCATCGCTAAGGCTGTGGTTATCAAGGGTTCAGACTCGGCGAGAGCGTGAGAACCGCACGCAGCATATAAGCGCGCCCACGACGAAGCGAGTTCTAACGACCACATGGGTTCGTTGTCGCCGTCGTCTCCGTCCGGTGTACCATGCCTACGGGACACCGCTGTGGTCATAGCAGTCGCTAACCGTCCATACATGGTCGGCTCCATCGGAACTTCGTCTTGGGAATCCCCGCGCACGCGAGCATCTTGTGCTTTAAGGAAGCGGATAGCTGAGCCCACTGCCAAACCTGCCGCCCCGACATGGGCGGCATCCGCCAAGGCAACCAAGTCCCCCACCCCCATGCCTCCGAAACGTATGGGTCAATCTCCTCACTGCAGCACATGGTGAATAAATTAAAACATCCGACAAAAGAAAGGCAATGGAACAAACCAAGAAAATGTTAAGAGACACTCCCCCCTAAATACATAGTGTATACATCAGTCGCGGCAATCGTCTCGTGTTTATGTTCTATGTGGTTCACCTGTGTAAAGAAATCATGGGTGACATGCACACAGAAAAAACATGACACTGAGCAACATAAAACAAATCACAGATATAAATGCACCACAAACTTGTTGTAATCACATGTGTTTATCATGGGACTCCTAAGAGCCAGCATATGTGAAAGGATAAGCGAGCACAGCAATATGCAAGGATATAACCTACCCGTCAAGTTCAATATTGTTGGCGGAGTCGGTGTTCCCTAGATTGGCCATCGCCGGCGGAAATTGGATTGGTTGAACCCTCGAGCACACTTTCCCCAATTTCTCCGTAGCCACCGCAATCACAGTCGGGATAAAAGGCATTGTAAGCAATACATATTTTCCATCTAGAGAAGGCTCGGATCGCCGAAGAATCCGTATACACCGTTACCCGATATTTTGGAGGGGGGTGATGATCGCTAAGTGTAACATAAGCGGCCCAAGGGGATATCCTTGTCGGACCCCCCTACGAGACAAGACCGTGCCGTACAAAAAATGAAGCATCGTTGGGTCAAAATAATACACAGTAGCGTCCCGTGAACATATCATCGGAACGGGCGGGATATTGGGATGCAAGTCATGATTCTTGTACAACCCCGCAAGAAAACTCCGGGGAGAAATGATGTTGCAGGCGTTTTTTGGTCCAATTTTAGTAGGGTACAATTAGGGATAGTTTCTTAGCCTAGGCGTGTGATATGTGTGGCTCGCTCGATACCATCTGAAGTGAAAACACAACGTTTAACGGGGCCCATGGGGTCGACCGCAACAATCGCCATCCGGTCAATGGCGTGATAGTGAGCTACCCACGACGAAATGGTACCAGCGGCCAACGGCCGAACTTCAGGAGACTCACCCCGAAGGCGATTGCCGTCACGGCGGTCGACTCCCGTCTCTTTGTGAGGAGCCCACCCAATTGAACTCGCTAGGAAGTGTGCTGCAGCATCGGGTATGTTCCCCGCCGAGTAGCGGTTAGCCTACTTACGCCATGCCGAAACAATCAAGTCACGGACATGTTCCCATCGCCGGCCATCAACATGAGGGGCTGACAAGCCAGGTGCTTTTCTCGAGATAAGGAGCATAGAGCCCTCCCACAATTGGAGGCTGCCACGGTCATCAAGATAGGTGAGAAGAGGGCGCGCCGGGGGGACGGGGGGGGGGGTCCGGGGAGGTCACAGTCCGGGTGGGGTGTACCAGGCGGAGGCTGCAACCGATGGGGAGCAACCAACACAACGTCGGGGTCCTCCACCATCCCGAAATCGGCTCCGTCCAAGGCCATACGGGCCCGTCGTAGCTGTTTAATTTCCACGAGCTCGACGAAAGGCAGCACGGCATCGGAGGTCACCTTCGGAGAGATGAATATGTGGCCGTTGCTGCTCATGTTGGGTGGGCCGGGGTGGGGGTAGCGCGTGGAAAGTAAACAGCTACGACGGGCCCGTATGGCCTTGGACGGAGCCGATTTCGGGATGGTGGAGGACGCCGACGTTGTGTTTAGTTCGACGAAAGGCAGCACGGCATCGGGGGTCACCTTCGGAGAGATGAATATGTGGCCGTTGCTGCTCATGTTGAGTGGGGCGGGCCCGGCGACGGCGGGCGTTACCCCCACCCCGGGCCCGACTATGAGAGCGTCTAGACACATAGGCCCCCGGGCACGCACAAGCAAGCTCATCTCCATCCCTAATAGCACGTAGGAGGGTGTCGATGTCTGTGAATCCGTCCTCTCCGGACGCAAAGAACCAAATACGGACTCAACGTTGAACACTAGAGCGGACACGGGCACCACCCGTAGCCGCAAACAGACGGAGGAGGAGGCCGCCAAAAAGATGAATTGCCAAAGTATCTCCGGCGGCACGAGAGCCCGTTGAGGGAAGGGAAGTTGCATATTCGAGAGTGCCTTGTAGGGCCGAAGTGAGGTCATCTCTCGCTGTCGCACAGACCCTCCGTTGAGATCTGAGCCCCAAGAGGCAAGCAACACGGTCATTGACGGAGCACCACGAGGCAAGAGCAACAACGCGAGGGAGAGATCGTAGCGTAGATTGTGCCAAAGTTGCTAAACTACCCATGTTTATTGTGTAACTTGTGCTGGAATGAAGGACTCGACCTCCGGGCCGTTAACAACAAGACACAAATGGTCACGAAAAGAGTCTGACATGTTTGTGTCTTAGGTAATCTTACACACTCTGTGGGTAGATAGGAACTTTGTAGAGATTGGGTACACCTTGCTAGACTACGATAGTCTAGATGCCGTTTGCGAGAGTCGAGCTCGCGCAAAAGCCCGAAGGCGGTCTACCGTTGTGTGCGGTGCGTCATATATAGGGGGGGTTATTAAGGCAACGCATGTAAAAGCCAACATGGACGGTTAGACTTGCGAAGCGTCATGGCAACGCTTGTTAATCTCGCCCCGTGTAATTAAAACCTCTATAATCCATCTTTGAGACCAAAAAGGTGACTGAAAGTAGTTGTATATTACTCGACTGGCGGCGGGTTCCTTGAATACTGATTGGGGAAAGACCTTCCTTTTCCCTATTTTTGCTTGGTGGCTTCCACTTTTCTTTCTTACAAGAAGATATGGACATGAAAAGATGGTCAAATATTATTTCGCGGACCTTAGCCACCATCCGCGAAAGATGAGATGGAAAGGCCTCAACAGAAAATCAAACAATATTCTTACAAGAGAAAGCAACGGCGACCACCGAGTAAAAAAATAAAAGAGGAAAAAACTTTAGCCCGTGAAGCAGGAAGGCATGCCACATCATCAACATTGCCCTCTTGCAAAACATCACCGAGATAGGAACCCAACGGGCCATGAAGAAAAGCGGAAAGACGTTGCATGAATTCTCGCCGCACATTCCCCAATGAACGCCGAACGGATCATAAGTAGTGCGACAAAGTCCAGTTAGGCGTTGAACGGGGGGGGGCCAGAGACAACAACCGGTTTATACTGGTATTGTTGTAAACAATTTCAAATTTCAAATTAGTGCGACCAATGAATTGTTGCATACGGGCATAACCGTCAGAACGCAAAGAACGAGAGTCAGCAGCACCCATGCCATGGAAGCGACGAATTGCCACCAAAATTGCCAGGCAATCAACTCACTTAGCCGCCATAGGCACCAACCGGCCCCAATTTTCCAGAGCAAAAGGATAATAGTCATGGACCGAATGAACTAAAGGTGTGCCAAGCAAAGCGGACGTGCGGATGTCCGCATCGAGTTTGCTATGCTGAGTTGCCAATGCAAGATTGCCCGGGAGTGGGAGACGAGCACCTACACGAGGAACATTGGTGTCCGTGCGAGCGCTTGTGACCGTCACATCAGCAATAAGATGACGGTGTGAAGCCATGAAGTCTAACCAAACCACATCCCAAGGATGATCTCGAGAAGCTCCCGACCGAATACGGCGGACCTCCAACCGCAAGTCCCGCCCCTTAGCAGCCCCCGCTTCAAGCATGAACTCCGACATATAGAGGTATGGGGGTCACGCAAATTTAAATTCACGGGGTCCCAAGATACACCGCCTAAATAAATACTGATTGATTTAATTTCATTACAAAGAAAGTATTTGAATACATAATGGATTATTATACAAGAAGAACAACATAAACACGGACATGGAAAAACGGAGATTCCGGGGGCTACATTCAACGGGGCATTTCGCGCATTCTTCGTGCCCGGGCCTACCTTGACCTCTTGGCGCTTGCAAACCTTCCCAACCGGACTATATGAGAGTAAAATCGGGTACGGGTCGCGGGGCTTTGGCTCTCTTTTTAGCTTCACTTGAGTTTAGTTTCAAGGTGCCATCCGATTGCTATAGGATGGCAACCCACGGGGTGCTTGGCTTGACTGCGGAGCGCACCTCTCATGTTCGAAAATGCCCTAGGTGCAATGAGGCTCCTTTAGAGTCTTGCGGGTATGGATCTTCGTCGATGGTCTCGGGCGCCTCTATGTCGGGTGAGCGTTCAACCACCGCTATGCTTATGGACCACATCCCCCGATGCCCGTGCTCTTGGTATACCATTCAACTCCACGACGGGATTGTCCACGTGCTTGCAGAGCTCATGCTTGAAGCGGGGGCTACTAAGGGGCGGCGGGACTTGCGGTTGGAGGTCCGCCGTATTCGGTCGGGGGCTTCTCGAGATCGCTATGGGCATGTGGTTTGGTTATACTTCATGGCTCCGCACCGTCATCTTGTTGTTGATGTGACGGTTACAAGTGCTTGCACGGACACCAATGTTCCTCGTATAGAAGATCGTCTCCCACTCCTTGACACCCTTGCATTGGGAACTCTGCATGGCAAACCTGATGCGGACCTCCGCACTTATGCTTTGCTTATTGGCACGCCTTCGGTTTTGTCGATCCGTGACTACTATCCCTTCGCCATGGATGATGGGGGCCGGTTGGCGCCGATGGCGGCTGAGTTGGTTGATCGCTTGGATATTTTGGTGGTTGTTCATCTCTTCCGTGGCATGGGTCCCGCTGACTGTCGTTCCTTGCGCTCTGACTGTTATGTCCGTATGCAACATTTCGTTCGTCGAACTACTTATGTTCCTTTTCGGCGTTCTTGGGGGGATGTGCGACGTGAACTCATGCAACGTCTTCCTGCTGCTCTTCATGGCCCTCTGGGTTCCTATCTCCGCGACGCTTTGCGGGAGGGCAGTGCTGACGCTGTGGCATGCCTTCCTGTTCCTTGGGATTAGGCTGCGTTTCATATAAATCCGCAGCTGCAGAATTTTGTACCGGGTAACGTGTACGAATTACTTTATCGCGACATCCACGGATCCGCACATCTTAACACTGGTGTTTCATATAAATCTGTACCCGCAGATCGAAAAGATCTGCGGATTTGATTGTGCGGACGCCTCGGGCGCCCGCAGATATCGAAAAATGTGCAGCCGCTTCGAAGCGGCTGCACATATCGGACGAACGATCCGCACATTTTAAAAGTACTTTAAGACAGTATTCGGTATCGATACGCGCTACATGCAGCAGTTCTCTGCCCGCAGCGCAACAGCGGGGCGCAACACAACAGCGGGGCAGTTCGGTCAATGACACCCTTCGAACTTCAAACAAGTGCGAGCGCTCGTCAGAATATCCTCACCCGCGCCATCAACAGTCAAAAGCAGAAATGAGACTGAGTAAGTCGACGTTTGCGGGTACCGGTGAAGGATCGGGTGTCCGGGCACGACCACGCGGAAGACGAGAGCGGTGGTGGAAGGTCTCACGAAGCGCGACATACAACCCAACAAGTGCACGGAGCGAGGTGCATAAAAGGAAGGCGCGGACGGTGTGTGCGAGGAGGGTGAGGAAGGCGACGGTGAGGAGGTTGGTCAAAGCCGGCTCATCTGGCACGCCGACGACGACATGGCATGGTTTTGCGCGGCCATCGCTCCAAAAAGTTTAATCTGCAGCGTACCCGCCTACCCGGTACCGCGATGGCTTGCGAAAAGAAGCTTGGAGTGCGCGGGCATGGCGGCGTCATGGGAGGCAGCGATGCTTGTGTAATCTGTATTTGTAGCGGTTGCAACAGCTATATATGCATCTGCGGCTGCGGAAATATATGAAACGCGCCTTTCGAGTACCTCGTTTCCGGCTGCAGAAGGACCTAAATGTACAGATTTACTGCACCTGTAGTATTTGTACGACTATCTGCGGGAACGGCTACGGATTTATATAAAACGAGGTATAAATCAATTTCGATCTTGGAAGGTTTTTTCCTCTTTTCTTCTTTTTGGTTGGTGGCCTTCACTGCTTTTTCTTGTAAGAAATTTTTATTATTCAGTGAAAAAGGGAGGATCCGCTTGATGGACGAAAGAAGAAAAGAAACAGGCACAGATGAAGCCTAACAAGCCCTCGGAGCGGCAGGGAGGCAGGCAACAGCAGCTGCACCGCCCTCCCTGAAATACTAATTCGATCAGCAATTTTGAAGAAAATAAAGCAAATATACGACCTGGCGTCAGCCAAAGGAGGTCTGTCCTCCGTCTGTTCCGCGACACCGTTCTCTGCTCAAATATACTCGGCGCCAGGCTCCGGCAGCTCAGACCTGAGTTCGGCTCGACAAACTGGACGCACGTAACGCATCGGGGCATTGTGTTTGCTGCATTCACGGCGTAGGCGCGTAAGCGGCGAGACCATCACCCTGGGGACTCTGATGCGAGAGGTGTGGCTGACGTTGGCGAATATGCAGCGGAGTCGAGTAGTACCCGCGCTGCGCGGCTCCGCTGCACTTTTTCCTGCCCAGTTTGTCGACGGCCGATTTGCCAGCTCGTCGTGTAGCACAAGTAGCAGCCCTGAAATCCGCAATACTTCCACGTCACCAGCGCCTGCAACAGCTGCAGAAACGCCGAGCAGGTATGAGCGCCCTGGCTTTCCTTGGGTAAGGGGTGGACACGTCCGTGAAGAGCACCACTTTCCGTAGTCGTCTTTCCAGCTGCCCCGTTAAAGACCTAAAAACCCTGAAATGCCCTATTATACTCTGCAAAAGCTGCCTTGCGCGTTTACCTTATTACTAGCAGTTTGAGAGAGACTGAAAGACGGCGCCTTGCTCTCCTCCTTGCTCCCCCAATGAAGGAGCGGAGTGGCTGGCTTGGCGGTGCTGGTTGGGAGCGTGTTGGCGGGTGCAGTGGGGAGTGGCGTGCGTGCTGAGGGAGGAGGGGAGGGGGGTTTGCAGGAGCAAGGTGGCAGTTGTGATGGTGGTGGCCCCGCGTCAGGGTGGGCAGGGCGGGTGGAGCAGCTGCGGCGGCTGACGTTTTTCAAGTACGAAAAACGGCTGCGTGAGTACAGCACAACGGAGAAGATATTCGACTACTTCTCCTCCATCAAGCAAGGGAAGAGCAAGTTCATGACGGAGACGGACCTCATGCGCTCCGTTGTGCCCGTGTTTCCGGTGGAGGGGGTGCGCTCAGGGAGCCTGGACGGGGAGTACGTGGCTGTTGGGCCCTCCCCCTTGGTGGGTATATGTCTCCCTCCCTTGCAACACCAACAGCACGCCCATGTAGCAACGTCTGTCAATGACGGGCACATTATGGCTGAGGTATGCCATCTGTACTGCGGGTGGGTAGACTCGGCTGGGGAGCGCATTCGATGTGGATGGCAACGGGCGCATTGACTTCAAGGAGTACCTGTTCTTCCTGCATTTCATGAGCGTCAGCCTGGAGGAGCTGGAGGGGTGCGTGGAGCGGATGGATGTGGACCAGAACGGGATGCTGAACATTGGGGAGATGCAGGCGGCGATTGGGTGGGCGGAGAATGACCCCATCGCCACGTCACCGCGCACAGGTGGGGCGTAGCTCGCATTGCATGACTCTCCTGCACATCTCTATTTCAGTCTACTACATAACTTTGATAGTTACTAACGCGTGTTTCACGCTCACACTCAATTTGAAAATGTGAAACATGTTGTTTGTACGAAACCTGAAACTGTCATTATGATTACGGGCACTGATGATCATAGGTCAGACTTTGCTTAAGTTTCTGCCTCGCGCCCGTCCTTGATGCGATTTGTGTGTGCTGGAAGAGTTTTGGCTCTGGTGGGGCGTAGCCTGCGTTGCTTGTCTCTCCTGCGTGTCGTTGTCTTAGCTTGTAACACAACTTGGAAGTCTTACTGGCGTATGATGCAAGCTCGAACTCCACTCGAACATCTAAAAAAGTTTGTTTACACGAAACCTCAAATTGACCATTTGTCGTTTTGATTAACGGTACTAATGATGTTATAGGTAAGGCCTCGCTGTTGTTTGTGCCCCACGTCCGTCCTTGATGTGATTTTTTGTGCTGGTTGTGATTTGGCAGGTATGGACACCTCCGACGCGCGCGCGGCGTTCATGCCGGCGCTGTTTGGGGACGACGGGACGCGGCGGGTGCCGTTGAAAGAGGTGAGGGAGTACTTCACTCGGCTGAACAAAGACCTTGCGGAGCTGGAATTCAAGCACTACGACTTTGAGGTGTGGTGGCGACACCCGCGTGCTGATGAGATGTTCACAGTCAGGGCGGGCTGGTCACCGCAATCGCAATATTGAAAACATAAGGCACAAAGTGAGAGATGAGGAATATACAGCATAGCTGTATCAATGTTCAGAAACGTTTATAATGTCGATTTCAAGGTCCATTCAATGGAGCCAGTCATTCAGAGGCTTTGCAAGTTTACGCGGATCATATTCATGAGATGGTGCTCATTGTGATATCACTGCACCGTTGCATAGATGTAACTGATTTGAAATGTTTAATATCTAAATGTGTCGTTGATTTGACACAAATGTCAATTGTGTTTCGCGATGTGCACATGTTGGCTACTTTCTGGAATTCACTCTTCTGAAACCTCTTTTCTCTCAATCCCGCTGTGCCAGGGCAAAGGCTTCATCAGTGGCGAGGTGTTCGCGTATGCTGCCGTGTCCTCCATGCCCATTGACTGCATCGATGTGTACCTGGCACGGATCGTAACCTTGCCGCCTCACTTAAAAGAGGTCAAGGTCACCAGAAAAGAGTTCCAGGCGAGTCGCACCCTCCTCCACTGTCTGTCACCTCCATTAGTCCCGCGTTCTTTGGATTCTTGGCTTGCGTAACTATATTCGACTGCATATGCGTCAGCCTGTGTGGGAGTGTCTGGAGTATGTGTGTAACCGTACATATGTAATATTGCAGGTTATGAAATGCGTGTGAGGGAGTGTGTGTGTGGGGGGAGAGGATTCTCTGTGTAGCGCGTGTCTCAATGAAAATGTACGTGTATGTACCCATGTATATGTATGTATGTGTGTGTGTGTGTGTGTGTGTGTGTGTGTGCGCTTCTGTGTGTGTCTGTTGCAGTGTACGTGTGTCAAAGTTTAGCGTGCATGTGTCTATGAATGTGTACATCTTTGTGTGTTCTATTATTGTGAGCTAGAAGTTTCATTCAGCCATGCTGACTATTTGTGGAAAGGTTGCGTAGTTGGAGATATGCAGTGTATGTGCTCTACCTAAGTGTGTGTTTATATTGTTGTAAATCATACACTATCAGTATTCCCCCCGTGCGCCTGTCTGTGGATGATGGATTCGTTATGTGTTGGGTGTGATTCCGGTAGTGTTTGTTATTGCTCTTATTTTTTCTCCGCATGCCTGTGTGTGTGTGTGGGGGGGGGGGGGGGAAGGGGGTTGTGTGCGTGTTATTGTGTGTGGGTGGTGTGTGTGTGCGCGGGCGTGCGTGTGTGTGTATATGCAGGCGCATGTGAATGTTTTGAGAGGGGGAAGAGAAGAGGGGGGGGGGGATCTGCTTGTTAAATGCTGAGTATTCCTGGACCCACATTGCCGCACAGCATTTTGTGGCGCTGCACGGTCACCTCAACGCCTTCCGTGAGGCGAGCCAGGGTTGGTCCAGCAACGCGAAGGACGGGGTGTGCCTGCGCGATTTTTCGCACGCCGTGCGGGACAGCTGCAAATGTGCGCTATCTGATGCGCAGCTTGAAATCCTGCTCCTCCTGCACCAACCCGACCCCGGCAGCAAGGTGCGCACACATACCTATCACCGACTTAGGCGCATGTACGAAAGCCACCAACCCATCACCCATATTCATCATGCCCTCGTCCTGTCAACAGGCCCAGTACTCTAGCGTTGCCTCCAGCATACTCACAATGCTGGAGATGCGATCCCTGAAGAGGCTCGCACAGGCTGCGCTCAAGCAGACCGACCTGCCGTGGAAGATGGGAAGCATCCACAGCGCTGTGCAGCCCACCAACGACTCGCGTGTCCTGGCCGACTCCGCAGACTGAGCAGCACCTCACATAGTGCTTCACCTATACCCTCCCCCTTCCTATCTCCTGCTTTGCTACGCTGTTTCATGCCAATGCTGTTATGAAGTTAGTATTTGAGAAAAGGACACAAATGTAATTACGATTTTCAATACTTTTCGTTGCCAATTACACGTGAGACAAAAGTGGACGGTGTTTTATGGATGATGATACTGATAGAATACTGATGATGATTATGATACTGAAGTAAAGGAGGATGTGGCATGGGGAGTGAGTTCCGTCCAATTGGGGGTTGTTTTATAGTCCCAACTCGGTCGTGAGCTAGGTGGTCACGAGAGCAAACTACCAAAGATGTTGTTATGCGCGGGGTCAGCAAGAAAGTCCAGCACGTTCTC
This sequence comes from Tetraselmis chui, assembly GCA_026401115.1. NCBI lineage: Eukaryota > Viridiplantae > Chlorophyta > Chlorodendrophyceae > Chlorodendrales > Chlorodendraceae > Tetraselmis > Tetraselmis chui. The sequence continues at coordinate 145,299 of JAPMLY010000117.1, forward strand.
CACCGGCCCCTTGCCAGTCGCCAGCGCCTGTGAGGACGGCACAGCAGCATGTGAACCGGCAGTATGCCACAAAACACCCCACCAACAGGGCATATGGGAGGTTTGTGTGGTTGTGCGTGTGCGTGTGCGTGTGTGTGTGCGTGTGTGTGTGTGTGTGTGTGTGTGTGTGTGCGTACGTGTGTATGTTGTGTGAGTATGTGCGTGTGTATGTATGTATGTGTGTGTGTGTTTACGTGCGTGTGTGTGCATGTTGTGTGTTTGTGTGTGTACGCGCGCGTGTTCGTGTGTATTTTTGTGCGCGCGTGTGTGTGAGTGCCTGCGTGCGTCTGTGTGTGTGTGTGTGCGTGTATGTGTGTGTGTGTGTGTGTGTGTGTGCGCGTGTGTGTGTGTGTGTGTGTGTGTGTGTGTGTGTGTGTGTGTGTGTGTGTGTGTGCGCGTGTGTGTGTGTGTGCGCGCGCGTGCGTGTAAGTGCGTTCGTATGTTATGTGTGTGCATGCTGTGCGTGCGTGTGTGGGCGCACAGGTGTTTGTGTGTATTTTTGTCTGCGCGTGTATGTGAGTGCGTGCGTGTGTGAGTGTGGTGGGGCGAGTGTGTGAGAGAGAGTGCGTGCGTGTATGTATGTATGGGTGTGAATGTGGGTGTGTACGTGAGTGCCTGTGTCGGCGAATGTGTGTACGTGTAAATATTTGTGTGTGTGCGAGTGTGTATATTTGTGCGCGTGTGTGTATGTTTGTGAGTGCGTGTATGCGTATGTATGTTTACTTTTGTGCATGTGCGTGTGTGTATGTGTGTGTGTGTGTGTGTGTGTGTGTGCGTGTGAAAGTTTGTGAGTGCATGTGTGTGTGTGTGTGTGTGTGTGTGTGTGTGTGTGTTTGTTTGTCGATGCGTGTGTATGTGAGTGCGTGTATATTTTATTGGTGCGGGTGTATGAGTGTGTATGTGTGTTAGGGAGGTAGGTCATGGGCTCCAACCTGGGCAGCATAGCCAAGCATGGCGAGCATCGCGAGCCGTCCGTTTTTAATCTCCTTAACGGACTGCAAAGGGAGAGAGGCGTGTGAGATGTGGAGGAGGAGGGTGTGATGAGGGAAAGAAACGAGGAGGGGGTACTGGATATTCTACCTGGTCCACAAAGGTGGCGCCGTCTTTGGCGTAGTCGAGTGGGTCAAAGGGTCCGCCGCCCGGATAGTTGGGTTCGCCCGGGAGGAAGACGCCCACGGGTTCGAGGCTTTTGATGCCCACATAGCGCGCGTACTCGGGTCCACCCATCAGAACGAGTTGACAGAGTGCGATCACCGCGAGCCCCTGCTTCCCCGCGATCCGGAACCCCTCTATTCCGGCGTAGTTTATGGTGACGTCGCCGGACAACTTGGCTGCGCCCACCTTCCACCAGATAGGCTCACCCACATCCACGCCGTTAAGGTCGAGCAGTTCCGGGATGAGGCAGCCAACGGCGCCCAGCATCGCCCACCGCGCGTGCAGCAGCTCGTACTCGGTAAACCGTTCCAGCGCCGCTTGCTGTACTGACAGCCCGAGAGGGTCGAAGCCGTAGTCCCCCGGGAGCTGACCTGTGAGGTGGGGAGCAGGGCCGCCCAGCAGCGCGGGCCATTTTGGTCGGTCTTCCCCGAAATAAGGACTCCCGTCTTTTGCTGCTCGCCAACCCCGCTTCTGCTCCTCCGCTTCCGCCTCTAGCTCGGGCAGCTCCGCCTCCAGCTTCTCCTGCAGTGCGCGGCACAGATAAACGGACAGCGTATGTGGAAACAACCCACACAAATAAAACATGAAATATATAAATAGGTGAGTAATTGAATACATCGCCAACAGTAGATCAATTTTTGAAATAAACAGCGAATCATTGTTGTCTGACACTATTTCTTTATAGAAAAGATAGTCTTTAGAAATTGAGGATACTGCGTCATAGACTGGGCTGATATGTGGTTTAATATTAGTTGAATCAGAGATACAAGAGAAGCAGTCAAAAGCCACCAATGAGAAAAATTGCTGTTAAACAAAAAGGAAGAACCCCACCGCCCTAAGGCCACGGGAACTGATATGTGGTAAATAAATGAAAATTTCAACAAATAACTGCGGAAACCTCCAAGCAAATGGAAATGGAAATCCCCCCTCTGGTATAACCCCGGGGGACAGGAAGGCATGCAACAGCATCACTGCTGCCCTCCTGCAAAGCGTCAGGAAGATAGGAACCCAAGGTGCCATGAAAGGACTAGGGAAACACGTTGCATGAATTCCCGACGCACATCACCAAAAAAACAGCGGAAAAAAACACAAGTAGGTGGCGAACAGATCCCTTCATGCGCAACGATCAAATTCCTTCAAATTGTCTACGTGCTATTGTCTGCGTTTTATCTCTCTTGGCTGGCGGTTCCCGCTGCTGCTTTTTCTTAAATGAATATAAATGTATAATATCATCTTATTCGATCAGCATCAACAATTATGCAAATTACTCAAATCATTCTTCTACTGGAGCATAGACGGTACCCGTAGCGGTACTGGTACTTCGGCAGTGGCCGTACTTGAACCTGCTTCCCGAGGTCGCTCTTGGACAGCGCGGTGAGGCCCACCACGGGGAGCGCCGAGAGCACAATCACAGGGCCGACCTGCAGCGCGCACAACGTTCGTAGATCATTGGTGGGTGCTTGAGTTGTGACCCTGTGGAAAAAGGATTCGGCACATGGTGGAGGCCATATTTGCCGTACCGTTTCGCCTGTGAAGGAAAGCGCACCGATGGCGCCAATGCCGGCCACAAGGTAAAAGACCGGCGAGGCGACGACTTCCGCTAGCAACCGCGCCGCGCCTATCAAGATGCCGCCGCCTCAGATCCGTTGCCACACAGAACCTCCAAAATCTACCGCGCAGACTCAATAAGCAATTTCATTTCTCTATAACTGATACCAGGAAAATGCTCTGCACGTAGAGGACAGGCGCACCTGTTGCGCCGTCCTCGACGCTGGATTCTGGCTCTTTTCGCCCGGCAGCACATCGCCAGTCCTGAGCATTCCGGGCCCCGCCTTGCGCTGGTGGAATCTTTAGTGTATGGGATAGGCTTCGGCTGGATGTCAGGCTCGGTCTGTACCAAACCGTTAAGGGGTCTTAGCGTACCTGATCGTGAGGTAGGGATGGGGGCGCAGGAGGAGGCGGCCGTATTATAAATCTGCGGTAAATAGGGCGCGTGGTTGGTGGAGGTGAGCTTCAAATTACCCAACAAACGAAGCAAGTTGCCGGTGCTGCTGCGGAATTTGAGCCACCGGTAGCCTCAGCGCCGACACGCAAGTGGTCGCCGCAAACATTTGGGGACTATACGCAATGTGGACTTTAGTGTTGCCGTTTGTTGTCAAAGACTCTGTAGCGCGCGGGTAGTGGACCCTGGCGAGAATGGCCCAGACGGTGCTATTGGAAGATAAGGTAATGCTGAGAATTGACAGTATTTGCCGGACACTGTGCGGCATTTAGGTGCAGCATATCTCTCCGCTCTGGTAAATATTACAAGCAAAAAATTAGCGGAGGGCTTAATATTTTGGGTGGGTTGCCATCGCTTTCTTACAATATTCCGTTTATGATAAATACCTGCCTACAATCGTGCGCACGTACACAAGCGTTGTTAACCACGGCCACAAGCGTTCCTCTAGAAACATATGCTAAATACAATGTATTGAAAATATCGATCTTTTCGAAATGTGCGCAGTGCATCTGCGCACATATATGTATCAATCAATGTTGTCTATGTACGCGAGGAAGTGGTCACATGTGACCTGCCCCATTCGGTTTGCCCCACCATCTACTAGCACACGAAAATAATAAGCTGATAATTCATTCATTCAAGAACATGTTGCTCCCCTAGGCTAGTTGTGTACATGTTAAAAGACGCAAACCGGTAATTAAAAGTTTACATGTCATGCAAGTGACATGTATCCGGGGGGTGTAAGCCGCCCGAGTGGCTGCAAAATGATGGTTTGGGGGGGGGGGGGGGGGGGGGGGGTGTTACGGGAATTGTTATGGCTTCATCATTCGGCATCAAGATTACGTAGAAACGGATGGCTACCATCGTTACTATCAGTAAAACACAATTCTATGGCACGCGGCAAAGTTCGTCGTTCTAGCATATTCGAGGGCGCATCGTAACAGGTCACATCTTACCTCTTACACGAATTTGTGTTCGGGGGTTGTCAATCGTACATGAAAATGTCCAACGAATCGGACAATCTTGACCCGATATATGCATATGGGATATATGATATAAGCATGCTTGTTTAGCATCATAATTCTAAATGGATGGCAACATAATGACAAACCCTAATATTTTAAACCATGAACCATAATTTATACCACCCATGGGCATCTCGCACATCGAATAAGATGGCCAATGCCACAGCCTTCGCGCATGGAACATCGTACATGTAAAATTCTACGCGCGTGGAAGGTAATGAAAAAATTGACGGTGCGCCGAGGTTGAAGTAAATGACCCCCCCGACCACGTCAAGTTCCGACGGTTAGTACATTGCAAGAATATCATCAATTCCAACACGATATTTTGCACTTAGTCAAGATGGTCTTGTAGACGAAGTGCTTGAGGTAGCTCCGCGAACATCATGCCAATGAACATATAAAAAAAAAGTGTTTTCTGTAAGGGGTCACATGTGACCCCTTGCACAATTAGACAATACAAACTATCGTAGCGAATATTATGAACACGCGCTTATTTCCCCGCCCGAATGTCTATGGTACGGGTACCCGTTACTTTTTTGCGTCTATCCACGCACCCTTGTCTAACTAGCCATCCGCCGTCACGTTGGACAAGGGAAGGGTAGTATGGAATTTCCCTTAAGGCCAACAATGGGACTAACACCTTAAGAGCCAAGGTCTTGACGTAGCCAAGGGTGGGCGGGCGGCTTGATGGTCATCGTGCCGACCCAAGGGTATAATAAGTATCATAGTACATCATTGTCAATTCATGTACGTTCACAATAGTCAACGTTATCAATGAATACGTCTAGGTGACCTAGTACATATAAAGAAGATACAAGCAACAATGTGTAATGTTGCTAGTTAGGTCTCATGTAACCATCAAAGAGCGCCTCGGCGCAAGCACATGTCGAAACACCTCATAGCTTACGGGCACCTCCGATAAGAGGTTATGGGCCCTCACACAACATAACAAGCTATGCACACGCGACGAGGGCGGTGACCACGTGAGAAAAGAAAGGTGTGAAAAGTTAACCCGGACGTTTTCATGCGTGTCTAACCCGAAGCAACCGCCGCAGGCGGCGCCCGTCATACGGAGCATCGATATACCGACCTATGTAAAGGCCTCGTCTTGGTCCACCCATGGTAAAGATGATGTCGGTTCAACTACCATGGATAATGCCGTGGCTAGTATACGCTCTGAAACTGTCGAGTGGATAGCCACAACGATATAGAATGGTCGCAAGCGACCACACACGGGTTGAAAATGTTGCAGTTTGAGCGACTTAGCGCGAGCTTAGGGCAACATCATGGGCAGCCACCTACGCCACCACCGGCAGACATGGGCCCATGTAGGCGTGCCGACAGAAGTGCTGCCCATGTTTATGAGGCAAACACTTATATTTTCGACGACGCACTGCCTAGACATGGCCAGTTTGACGACAACATACATCCTTCGCAAGTCTTGCAATGAAAATGAAATGATTTTTTTGTAAGTAATACCGTATAGTTATTAGTTGCAGATAGCTATTGTAAGCTATTATTCTAGATATGATTAGTAGATGTCTAGATCGGACATACCGATAACCTGTTTGTTTTGGTACAGAGCTGTCGCTAGGCTACAACTATAACACTTCTTCTGTTGTCCCGACACCACGCCTCGGGTTGGTTGTCTTTGTGACTGCCCCTTTGCGTGACTGTGACTGCGACTACGTATGCGTTAGTTATCTTCCTTACTAATCGTGTGTGCACGGTTTAACATGTTATGGGCCCCCGCCTCACGTCACTCACGCTCGACAACCTGGTTCGGCGAGCTGCGATCGCCACCTCTCCCGCAAAAGGCAAGTTTACATAGATACTTAGTACTTTCACCTTGTAGTCGGCGGAATCGCCAGTATAATTTGCGCTTTGAAAAACCCACCCTCCATCCCACCTAGTCAGCCGATCGAGGACGCCAGACAGCCACCCACACCGACGCACTCGTCGTGTGTGGACATGGTGCACACAGGTCCAAGCGGGAGACGGGGAGGGGGGGGGCGCACTATCGGGTGAATACGCATACACACAGTGCACGAAAGCTCTAGCTTAATATATTGATATATCGTCTTAGCGACTCAGCCGCCATCGCATCTTGCACCTGCACCGGCCGTGGCCCCGACTTGTGCTCCACACTAAGTGGAGGACACAGAAAAGGTGCTTTTGAGACACCCCGGGGTATCAGGCCGAGGAGTCGGCGGGCATCATGCCGTCTCTCTGAAACCACTGTTAGGCACAAGTCCGGCTGGCGGTTTTTACCGCTGCCTTTTTTTCAGTGTTTTCTTTTTCGTCCTTTATCGAAATGGCGCCGAAAACTCGCTTTGTCGACTCTCCACCTCATTCGCCTCTTGCTTCCTCTGACCTCGGCTCTCCGCAGAGCTCTGTCAGTCCCACCCGTGCTACCATCGCGCTCGTCCTAGAGCAAATGGCGCTCATAAACGCCCGCATGGACGCGCAGTCCGCCGACGCTTATGTTGCTGTTGTTGCCATTGCGGACCCCTCTTTCGATGTGCGTCGTCACGATGCGCAGCTCGACCCCCTTGGCGCTCACCACTCCATGAACCTCCTTGGCTCCTCCCCTCCCACACAAGATCCTACATTCCCCGGCGCTCGGTTGGACGCGCAGACGACCCACGTTGTTGCTGTCGTTGCAACTCCGGTTGGCGACCCCCATGTCGCACACCGCCGCGACGATGCGAACACCGCACCACCGCCTCACGAACTGCCCGTGGAACACCTCCCACCACCTCCTCCGTACTCTCCCGGAGGGTATGCCCTCCCGACGACCCCCGGACCTTTTTTCCCGGAGGCGCCGCCGCCCCGCGTCCCCGCCTCCCGTGGCCACCCGCACCCGTACGGCCCGACGCCTACAATGGCCGACCACTCTCCCTTCCCCGGCGGACCACCTCCTCCCTTCTGTGGCGGACCACCTCCTCCCTTCCCTGGCCGGCATTCGCCTCCTACTCGTCGTAGTGGGCACACCGCCCGTGGCGGCCGTCGCCCCACCATTGACCCGGGGGTCATCGGCCGCGCGGCCCACGAGGCTACCGGTTTCTACAAGGACACCCTCAACCGGTCCATGAAGATGTCGGTCCCTACCATGGGGCCCACCACGGACTTCAAGCAGTGGAAGAGGAACTTCATTAATTTCCTCTCCATCAAGGCCACATACCTCATCCCAGAGCTGGCCATCCGCGACTCGGGCGTATTGTTAGACGAACCGGCGCAACACTACGCCTACACTCTGATGCTTCATGCAGCCAGCGCGAACCACCGCGCTGACCAAGCGGTGATGTGCGTCTCCACAGCACGTCTTGACTGCGCAGCAGCCGCGTGGGACATCCTGTGTGAACGTCTCGACAGTCGGTCCTTTGCTCGCTCCTTGTCTCTGCTGGACAACTTGATGGTCAGACAAGGCCATGGATAGTCACTAAGTGACTATGTCCCCTACATGCGGCAGACGTTCGACGACTACAACAAGACTTGTCAGAGGGTTGATGGTTCCGCTGCCATTCACCCCCACAACCTCGGTTTCCTCATGCTGCGCGGTATTTCCAGCACCGGCCCACACGGTCAGGCCAAACAGTGCGTCATCAACGCGTTCGACACAGACTACATGATGTCCGCTGGTGGCGTGATGGCCAGCATCCTCCACTTGGCGCACAATATGGATGAGGACGACGCCCCGGACGCACAAGCTCCCCACATTTCACCACCTCCCATCTCCGCCTTTGTCGATGTTGGCCGCGGTTCACAAAGCGGTCGAGGCCACCCTCCACGTGGGCCTCGCAATGGTCGCGGACTACCCACCAAGTATAGCGCATGCGGCAGCATGGACCACATCTTGTCCTCTTGCACTGCTCCGGATGACGCTCTCTTGCGGTGGACACTTGCGAAGCGCAAAGTGATCATCCACAAGTACGGCGCCCCTGGTGGCTCTCACTCTGCGCACGCCGCTCTGCTTAGCGACGTCCCCGCCGACGACTCGGAAAGTCTGCCCACCCTCGAGGATTGCACGGATGAATACGATGACATTGAGGTGAGTGTGCCCTTCAGCTCCGTAGTCTTCTCCTCTTCCCTCACCCCTGGCCGCAACCTCTCACAATTCTGGGTAGTCGATTACGCCTGCTCGATCAACCTCACCGCGTTTAAAAGTGACTTCGTACGATTCACACCCCCCTCCGCTCTCTCGCACGTTGGAGGGGTTGGTTTTGACGTCAAGGGCAGTGGCTCCGTCCGGATTTCAGTAAGGCTTGCCTCTGGCCGGCTTATTCACCGCACTATCCATGCGTTGTACACCCCTTACTTGTCCTCTCGCTATGCTCAGCGCATCGGCCGACTGCTTAGTGTCAGCTGGATGCAAACCCACAGCGGCCGTGAATTCATCTTCCCCTCTGACTCTGACACTAGCCTGCTTGTGGTTCCCACATGAATGGGTGTGCTAGAGCCGTCTGGAAACGGACTCTACCTCCTCCCCAACCAGCCATAGCTCCCCTCAAGCCCCTCCGCAACGACGTGAATGACCCCTCCCCTAGTGTTGCCCTTGCCGCCCAGTGACCCTATAATGTGGCACCGTCGGTTTGGACACGTGAACATGCAAAGCCTGCATGCCCAGCACACACACGGTGTCCCGACTAGCCTTGCGTTCGCTTGCTCTATAAAAAATGTTTTTTGCGATTCAAGCTTGTTACACAAAGCCACAAATGCACCGCGCAACACCGTGCCTGCGCAAAACCTTCCCGTCCCCTCCTCAACCTATCCTTTGACCTATGGGGACCAATCAACGTCCCCTCCCTATATGGCCTCCGCTACTGCTTGCTCGTCATTGACAATCCCACACCCATACATGTGGGTGCGGTTCCTCAAGTCCAAAGACCGTGTTCTGAGTTGGAAATCATCCTCCTCGACATCAAGCACATGCATGCACGTCATCACTCCCAATCGGGCGCGTTCGCACCAGTCATAAAATTTGACTCGGACTATGTATTTGAAGCTGCAGCCACCCGCCAGATGTGCGCACATCTCGGCGTCAAGGTCCAGTTCTCTGCCCCATACGCCCACCACATGCTCGGCAAAGCCGAACGTCCTTGGCGCACTATCCGGGACAATGCGTCGGCGATGCTCCACAATATGGCCGTTCCCAACTCCATGTGGTCATGCGATGTCAACACCCTTGTGTACCTCCGCAACCGCATGTACAATCGCTTAGTCGGACCCGATGGTGGCATCCCCCTCACTCTCCTTACGTCGTATGTGCATGACGTCTCCAAGTTCCACGTCTTCGGGTACGCCGTCTTCGCCAAGGTGCCCGACAAACTCCGTCGAAAACTCAGTAAAAAGGCGTTTCGTGGCGTCATGGTTGGCTACCCCACAGACGCACCCGGGTACCGTGTGTACAACCCGGAAGCACGCCGCCTCACCACTTCAGTCCATGTTGTCTTTCAGGAAGACACCCCGGGATTCGGTCATCTCCGTCGACTCGGCCATCACCGACCCTTCGGATGACGCACCTGCCGACTCTGCCCAATCCCACCCCATCGACATGTCATTGCCAGACCCCCTACCCCCTCTTGCAGCCCCTCGCCAAGCTCGGCTCCGTTCTCATCCCCTACGCTACGGCGAAATGGTTGCCCACGTGTCCGACTACCCCTCGACCCTCGTGACGGCGTGTTGTGACCCTGAACAGGGCAAAGCCAAAGAGGACATCTTCGAACACTCTCACGTTCCTGACCTTACCACTAGTCCCCACCACACACATGCCGGCACATCACCTCTTGCCGTCGCCCTCTTGTCCGCCCGGGAGTGTGTGGAGCCGAAATCATACCGGGCTGCCTTGGACAACTCACAAGCCCCCCAGTGGCAAGCCGCTATGCAACAGGAGTACTCCTCCCTCATAGACAACGGCACTTGGGAACTCGTTGACCTTCCCCCGGGTCGCATGGTAGTTCACATCATGTGGATCTACAAAGTCAAGTGTGACACCGCCGGTGACGTCTCCCGCTTCAAAGCGCGGTTCGTCGCCAAAGGGTGCAGCCAACGCGCTGGACTAGATTACACGGAGACGTTCTTCCCTGGCATCCGCATGGCCAGCCGACGTCTCTTCCCGGCCATCGCAGCCGCCCGCGACCTTGAGCTCTGCCAACTTGACATCGACATTGCGTTTCTCTACGCACCCATTAAGGAAGACGTGTACATCCGCCAGCCCCTCGGCTTCAGCGATGGCACATCCAAAGTGTGTCACCTCAAGCGCTGCCTATACGGCCGGAAGCAGCCCCCCCGCGAGTTTAACATGCTCCTCCGTGCATGGCTCGTCGACCATTGGTGGCAACATCTTCATCTTCCGCACCGGTCACGTCTTCGCCATGATCACGTTGTACGTCGATGACATCCATGCAGCTTGCAATGATACCGCATGGCTTGCATTGTTCAAGGCCCGGCTCGGAGCACGGTTCAAGATAAAGGACCTCGGCGACCTCTCCCAATTACTCGGCATGCACATCACCCGCGATCGCTCGGCACGCACCATCTCGCTGGACCAATCCAAGTACTTGCGCGACATCCTCGCCAAGTACGGCATGACCGACTCTAAACCGTCGTCCCTTCCCATGGACCCCGGCTTCCTCGCCGGCCTCGCTCACATGACCTCGCCCTCTCTCACCGGCGTGGCCAATGATGTTTACCCCAGCCTACTGGGCAGTCTATATTGAACCATGCAAACACAGTTAGTATGGAAGATAACGTACGCAAACGTAGTTACAGTCACAGTCCCCCAAACGGAACAGTTACAGCGACAACCAGCCTACAGGCGTGGTGTCGGGACAACAGAAGTGGGAGAGCTGTAGCCTAGCGACAGCTCTGTACCGAGTCAAACAGTTTATCGGTATGTCCGATCTAGACATGTACTAATCATATCTAGAGTAGCTTATAGTAGCTATCTGCAACTAATACGTATGCGGTATTACTTACAGCACTCCCCCTGAAGGTAGCTACGGGATGAAGCGTTGCATTGGGTCTTGTCCTCCAAGGATCGCACTTCGGTGTCGTGCTAATGCAGGTCCTGGGAGGGGTTTGGTGAGCATGTCAGCCACCATCTGGTTAGTGGGGAGGTACCTCAACTTGATGGTCCCTTGCTCCACGTGGTCTTTGAGAAAGTGCCACTTCATGCCGATGTGTTTAGTCTTCTCGCTGACCAAGGCATTCAGGGAGTATGCAATGGCGCTTTGGTTGTCCTCCCAGATGGTGGTGGTTTCGGTGATGGGGGAGTCGAAGATTTCCCCCAGGAGTTGTCGGAGGTGGAGTCCCTCCTTGGTGGCGTCAGCCGCAGAGTAGTACTCGGCTTCACACGTGGATTGAGCCACACAAGTCTGTTGTTTGGACTTGTAACTGATTGGCCCGCGTCCGAGGGTGAAGAGATAGCCGGAGCGAGACTTGCGGGTGCTGTTGTCGTTGGCCCAATCAGCGTCGGCAAAGCATGTGAGTTGGAGACTGTGGTCCAGGCCCCCCCCAACGTCAGGCGCATGTTGATGGTGCCATGGAGGTAGCGGAGGACCTGTTTCAGAGCTTGCAAGTGTGCCTCGGTGGGCGAGGCTTGGGCAGAGCCGAGGATGCTCAACGCCGTGGAGACATCGGGGCGTGTACAAACGGCGGCGTACTGGAGGCTGCCCAGGAGGCTTGGGTAGACGTCCTTGGCCACTCCTGTGAGAGGAGGCGAGTTCAAGTGTGCAAGGCCGGCGAGGAAGCCTGGGTCCATCGGCAGGGACGACGGCTTAGAGTCGGACATGCCGTACTTGGCGAGGATGTCGCGCAGGTACTTGGACTGGTCTAGCGAGATTGTGCGCGTGGAGCGATCGCGGGTAATGTGCATGCCGAGTAATTGGGAGAGGTCGCCGAGGTCCTTGATTTTGAACCGTGCTCCGAGTTGGGCTTTGAACGATGCGAGCCAGGTGGCATCATTGCAGGCCGCGGGAATGTCATCGACGTACATGGCGATCATGGCGAAGACGTGGCCGGCGCGATAGATGTAGATGCACGGGTCGGAGACGCATTGTTGCCATCCATGGTCGACGAGCCACGCACGAAGTAGCATGTTGAACTCGCGGGGGGACTGCTTAAGGCCGTAGAGGCAACGCTTGAGGTGACAAACCTTGGACGTTCCATCGGTGAAGCCGAGGGGCTGGCGGATGTACACATCCTCCCGGATGGGGGCGTAGAGAAACGCTGTGTCGATGTCAAGTTGGCAGAGTTCAAGGTCGCGGGCGGCTGCAATGGTTAGGAAGAGACGCAGGCTGGCCATGCGGATGACCGGGGAGAAGGTCTCCGTGTAGTCCAGTCCAGCGCGTTGACTGCACCCCTTGGCGACGAACCGCGCTTTGAAGCGGGAGACGTCGCCGGCTGTATCCGACTTGACTTTAAAGATCCACATGCTCTTAACGACCATGCGGCCGGGGGGGAGGTCCACAAGGTCCCACGTGCCGTTGCTGATGAGGGAGGAATACTCCTGTTGCATAGCGGCTTGCCATTGGGGGGCTTGGGCGCTGTCCAGCGCAGCTCGGTAGGATTTTGGTTCCACACACTCTCGGGCGGAGAGGAGGGCGATGGCAGTAGGGGACGTGCCGGCAGGTGTGTGTGGGGGACCAGTGACAAGGTCGGGGACGTGAGGGTGCTCAAAGATGTCCTCTTGAGCTTTTCCTTGTTCAGGATCACAACACGCCGTTACGAGTGTGGGTGGGTAGTCGGACAGGTGGGCAACCATATCGCCGTAGCGAATGGGGTGGGAGCGGAGCCGAGCATGGCGAGGGGTTGGCGGGGGGGGTAGGGGTGTGGGTGATGTGAGGTCAATGGGGTGGGATAGGGGTGAGTCTGCGGGGACGTCGTCCGAAGAGTCGGTGATGGCCGAGTCGACGGAGGGTTGTGTGTCGAACCCTGGGGTGTCTTCCTGAAAGACAACATGTACGGAAGTGGTGATGCGACGCGTTTCCGGATTGTAGACACGATACCCGGGTGCGTCAGGGGGATAGCCCTCCATGACGCCGCGAAATGCTTTTTCACTGAGTTTCCGACGTTGTTTGTCGGGGACCTTGGCGAAAACGGCGCAGCCGAAGACGCGGAACTTGGAGGCGTTGGGCACCGACGACGTAAGGAGTGTGAGGGGGACGCCCCCATTAGGTCCGACCGAGCGACTGTACGTGCGGTTGCGAAGGTACACAACAGTGCTGACAGCGCACGACCACATGGAGTTGGGAACGGCCATGTTGTGGAGCATCGCCGATGCATTGTCCCGGATGGTGCGCCAGGGACGTTCGGCCTTGCCGAGCATGTGGTGGGCGTATGGGGCAGAGAACTGTACCCCGACGCCGAGGTGTGCGCACATCCGGCGAGTGACAGCAGGTTCAAACACAGAGTCTGAGTCAAATTTGAGGACCGGTGCGAACGCGCCCGTCTGGGAGTGATGGCGGGCATGCATGTGTTTGATGTCCAAGAGGATGGTTTCCAATTCCGAACATGCGTCGTCTTTAGACTTAAGGAACCGCACCCACATGTAGTTGGTGTGGTGGTCGATGACGAGCAAGCAGTAACGGAGGCCATGTGGGGAGGGGACTTTGACCGGGCCCCAGAGGTCAGCGGACAGGTTGAGGAGGGGGTGGGATGGCTTCGCGCAAGCGGCTGTGTTGCGTGGTGCAGCTGTGGCTTTGTGAAGGAGACAAGAGTCGCACGAAACTTTGGTTACAGCGCTAGTTAACACAGGGCTAGTCGGGACACCGTGAGTATGTTGGGCCTGAAGGCTTTGCATGTTGAGGTGGCCATATCGACGGTGCCACAGGACGGGATCACACTGGGCAGTAAGGGCAACCTGAGGTGAGGGCCCATAACCTATTGAACCATGCAAACACAGTTAGTATGGAAGATAACGTACGCAAACGTAGTTACAGTCACAGTCCCGCAAACGGAACAGTTACAGCGACAACCAGCCTACAGGCGTGGTGTCGGGACAACAAAAGTGGGAGAGCTGTAGCCTAGCGACAACTCTGTACCGAGTCAAACAGTTTATCGGTATGTCCGATCTAGACATGTACTAATCATATCTAGAGTAGCTTACAATAGCTATCTGCAACTAATACGTATGCGGTATTACTTACAACAGTCTACAGTACGCGACCGTCTGCACGCGCCCCGGTTTCTCCACGGCGTTGAGCATCCTCGGCTCCGCCCAAGCCTCCCCCACGGACGCCCACCTGCAGGCTCCGAAGAAGGTTCTTCGATACCTCCATGGCACCATCGACATGCGCGTGACGTTGGGGGGGGGGGGGGACGGACCACAATCTCCAATCCACATGCTTTGCCGACGCTGATTGGGCAAACGACAACATCACCCGCAAGTCCCGTTCGGGCTATCTCTTCACCCTCGGGCGCGGGCCCATGAGCTACAAGTCCAAACAACAGACATGTGTGGCCCAATCCACGTGTGAAGCCAAGTACTACTCTGCGGCTGATGCCACCAAGGAGGGACTCCACCTCCGGCAACTTATGGGGGAGATCTTCAACGCCCCCATCACCGAAACCACCACCATCTGGGAGGACAACCAGAGCGCCATTGCGTACTCCGAGAACGCCTTGGTCAGCGAGAAGACCAAGCACATCGATATGAAGTGGCACTTCCTCAAGGACCACGTAGAGCACGGAACCATCAAGTTGAGGTACCTCCCCACTGACCAGATGGTGGCTGACATGTTCACCAAGCCCCTCCCAGGACCAGCACTGACAAGACACCAAAGTGTAATCCTTGGAGGACAAGACCCAATGCAACGCTTCATCCCGTAGCTACCTTCAAGGGGAGTGTTGTAAGTAATACCTTATAGTCATTAGTTGTAGATAGCTACTGTAAGCTATTCTAGATATGATTAGTAGATGTCTAGATCGGACATGCCGCGATAACCTGTTTGTACTGGTACAAAGATGTCGCTAGGCTTGAGCTCTAACACTTCATTTTATCCCGACACCACGCCTCGGGCTGGTTGTCTCTGTGACTGTCCCTTTGCGTGACTGTGACTGTAACTACGTATGCGTTAGTTACCTTCCTTACTGATCGTGTGTGCATGGTTTAACATATTTACAACATTACCAACAAATTGGACTGGCTGCTATCTAACGGCCATCATTTGTTGACCACCCCCACCAGTATCTCTCCAAATTTTCCACACTAGCTACCTTTTGCGGAGGTGGCTGTTTTGCGTATGCATATTCTGGACCTCTATTGTTTCATGGATTGGATACGAATTTGAGTAATCGGGGGATGAGTTGAGTTGAACCCCACAATTTTTTTCATGAATTGAATAAAACCTAAAGTCACTAGGTGATGAGACTGGGTAAATACCCAGATTTTTTCGGCCGGTCCGAACAAGTACTTGGGCATGCATATCTCGATACGGACGAATACCTTTCGAATTTTTTTGTGAATGAATATACAGATATTCCCGAACTTCAGTCGGATTTCTGAGCCGGAACATGCAAGGAGCTGCTGCTGCATTATGTACTGAAAGATGATCATTTACATCGGATGAATATGAATTAAAAAAGCAATTTCTATCCCATACAACTTCGGAAGACCCTCCGTCGCACAGTGCCCGAAATTTGAGTGTGTTGACGGGTGTGCTTAAGGGGCACACCACCCTTGGGCACTGTGCTTCATCACCGGGATTTGATTTTGAATCAATGATCCTCTTTCTGTTGTTGCGCGCATGCGCTTGAAAAAAACATATTTGTGTGTGAAAGTGATGTTTGAAATCTACATGGCCAGTGTAGATTTCAACCACCGCTTTCACACACAAATTTACACAAATTTAGCGCATAGAAAATTTCTTGCATGCAAAGCATTCGACAGCAAAGAATGAGGACACAATGATGATTACACAATAACACAATTTGAAGTCATAATTACACTTTCACACGACATCACAATCGCCGACTGCGCCAATGACACTATAACAACCGCCTCTCAACGCCATATTTCCTATTTAAAATTCCTCTCCTTCATGCGTCCTTGACATCCACACGACCCTGCAAGCAAACAAAAAACAAGTCAACAATTATAATGCAAAAACATCCTCGTTATACATGTCGAAACAAACACGTTCATATGGTGTCTCACCTTCAAGGGTTTATGGACACCATCAATGCATGGTTCAACGTCGACTCTGACGACCCCTTCTTGAAGTCGTCGTGCATCCTTCCTGCTACGTTGAAAACTCGTTCGCATGCAGCACTGGTTGCCGGCTGCGCCAGGAATTGACGAGCCATTTTGCTTAGTGTGGGGAACTGAACCGCGTGCATACTCCACCACGACAGAGGGTCAATGTCCTTGTTCGCCACTTGGGGAATGTCTCCGTAATTGTCCAACTCGTCCTGCAACAGCACCTCAGGAATGTCATCACAGTCAGTGGACTTCCTCCCAGACAGTATTGCGTGAAGACATGAAGTGGCACACAAGAGCCTGACTCACATGCTACATGTATCGACAAAAACAAACAAAAAGATAGCCAACCACCAACAAGCTATACAACATACAGCCACATTACGAGCCACATAACCGACCATTAGTATGTTGTACACGCAAGCTTGAATTTCGCTCACACCCGTCCACCTTGTGCCCCTCGGGCTGTGTAATTAAACTTATTCGACGCATACAATATAGACACACATGAACATAAGCCCAACACACACACACACACACACACACACACACACACACACACACACACACACACACACACACACGAGGTGTCATATATTCGTTGGCACACACGCGCTCGTGCTCAACTCCATAAAAAGTATCCTGCGACGACACAGCAAAACTACATTACAGGAAGAAAATGATGGAATATCTATGATGGAATATATATAAATGAGGTACGGCTTGGCCGGCTAAGCGAAAAGAAGTGCCGATCAGGTATCAGCATAGTGTAAAACTTCGGAATGTGTAGCTTTTTATTGCCGTGCGTTTGCGAGATAGCAGCAGAGGTTCTGCGTGTGTGCGTGTGTATATGTAGGCGTACTTATGCGTGTAAGCCAGCCCGCTCGAAAGGCGGTTACTGTAGCAAGGGTTAGCGCGAATACCACTATTGAAAATATATAAGCTGCGATGGACGGGGCAACCACGGTAACGAGGACCGCGCGGCGGGCACTAGGAACGCGCTGCTCATCTTTGATTGCAACGCGACAATAAAACGACAATAAGCTTGACTGAAAGGGGTGGAGTTTCAGGTAACGCCACTAACCTTTCCCATCACCTCGACGATGGCTTGATGTAATTGCAGGCATGGTAGTGTCGACAGAAACGTTGCATCATCGTGTAGCCCACGATCGTGACGGAGGTGTCTCTGTATCGGTATTTCTGCCGGTCTGAAGCCTTCACGCGCCCTTTAATGGTGCACCAGTGAGTTGCATCGCACTCCAACCAAGCCCATGCATCTAATAATAATTCGATAAAAGGCTGACCTGGATTTCGAAATCGCATGTTCTTCATCATTATGTACTAAAAATCAAAGATCTCTTATACACCATGGCGATATTTGTTTGGTCATTGTCCAGCTTTACCACAGAATTTAGATACTAAAGAGATCGCGTCATACCTTCGTACCAATCGTGCGGTGCTTAAGTGCGTGGCACTTCAAATAAGCAATCGTGGCGCCATCACCGTGGAGTACAATCACGCGGACGTACGGTTGGAAAGCGCGTGGGCGCGTGGCACACGCTATACTTTACGCGTTTTATCCGCGTCTTATCCGATTTAGCCGAACTTTACGGGTCTTATCCGTATTCAAGTGAATCGATTTGCACTTCTACCATAACGGGGACCATCTAAGATAGAATATGTGCCAGCTGTACCCCGGGTTGGATAAATCCGTACATCTTGGGAATCCAATACAAACAAGTAAGCTGACGACTAGGTTTCGGGCACGGATGATCCATTAGGTTTAGGATTCGGATTGATTACAAACTCTTGCTCTTTCTTCTCGACATGAATCGAAACCTCCAAAAATGGTGAGACATCTGAAAATATTCAGATACCACTGGTATCGGTTCCACGCCCTGGCCCCACTCCAACGCGCTCGGGCTACTTTGAGCTGGCACTTTTGCATTCGCGGCGAGCTTCCTCTCCGCCGGCTTCCGTGCCACTTGCTGCCTCTCTGACTAAAAGGATACCATTATGGTTGTCGGCGTGTCTTCGATAAATGTGGTGTCACCGGTAACTCGGCATGCCGAAAACACTATAACAATGGCTACGCCCATCGCGTATGTCAAGCACCACCCGCGACAAGTACGGTCACCATGAGGGCGCACACGGCCCGCACAGCTTATGGAGATCCCTAACTAGACGTTGTGGGGTTCGTGGGGTGTTCTGGGGTCTGTGGTAAAACTAGCGTTCGATGTGATTCAATAGACGCGTACTTTAAAATGTTTGAGAATAGAACCGAAAATAACATTGTGAAGGCCCGCTTTGCTGGCTTGGTAGGCTTGGATGCGTTGCGGCATGAATAATAGGAGCTTGACGCTATATTCTCGGGTGAAGGAGGGTGTGTGTATGTGGGGGGGGGGGGCGGTTGGGCGGGGATGAAAGCTGAGAAAACAAGAATGTTGGGATGACAAGGTGGACAACCGAATGGTCGGTGAAGTGGGCGTGGGTAAGAAAGACCGAGACAACGGAGGGGGAGAGTGCGGAGGGGGGGAGTGCGAGAGACAGCGTAGGGTGAGAGCAAGTGATCAATACTTGAGCCGCTACGAAGGAAAGTAGAGGTAGCAGGTTAAAAAGGTGGTCGGAGGTCTGATTTGAGATGATATGTGAGTGCGAGATGGCATGACTTAGGTTGGGTGGTAGTTTGGAAGTCACCTCCCTATACAAAGACTATCCGCTTACTGTCATTGAATGACGCGCAACGGCGGCGGTGGCCGTTTCATTCACTAGCCCTTTTTTGGCTCGAGAATAGCTTTTGGATACTTATTAGACGAACATGGTTTAAATAGCGTCGAAAATCTATCGGCACGTACAACTCGTTGGCTCATTATTGCATGCATGTATGGGGCGCCCGCAACTCAACCGCTGCGGGCCCGGAGGCCCGGATGGGCGGGGATGCGCTCGGATGCCCGTCGTTATTCACTCCCACCTCCTCGTGATAGGGCGTGGTCCACCATGTAGCCGAACTATGCATGGCACGGTAGGGGGTAGGGGGGATGAGCCGATCCACATGGTCATTAGTCGGGAAAACGTATACGGAGGGTTGAAGAAAAAAACATATGTACTAACCGGCGCCAAGATCCCCCGCTCGGCTCCTCCGATATTACCTTGTTGGACTAGTTATCCCTTGACGGGTACTCTCTTGATCCCGGGGTGGGATCTGTATCTCAGCAGGCGGCGAAGTATTTAGTGGCGAAGGGGTAAGGAAATTTTGTACAGACGCAGAGGCTACCTGTACCTGCATTCAATTATTGTAATCAGGTGACTGGTAGTATCTGGTAGGTTGAGGTGCAAAATATGGTGAATTAGTTTTTGGAGAAGTGTATGAAAAACTTGGACACCTGGATGTCGATGTCGTTAGTCGTTACGATATATGTCGTTGAGAATCTCGCGGGCCCGCCATCACAGCCATCAGGCGCAGTGGCGACGCTCAGAGGGGACAACAAGGACACAGCGACAAAAATAACCACGAATTCTCACGGGTCGCGAGCGTGAGAGGGGAGAGAAAGCTAGGAAGGGCTCTAATTTACGTTTCGGCAACGGCAAGAAAAAGATGCCGTCAGTGTGCGACGGCGCGTCTTGACGCGTGTTTTCTTGTGCTGAGCCTGTATGTAAATACTAGAAATTGCGACAATAACTTATAGTACGAGTTTTGTCCAGCTTTTCCTTCTTGTGGGGCGTCGTGGAAAGGTTGCTGCATCGCGAAAAAAAAAATCCGTCGTCGTCGACGGGACCGCTTTTAACGCAAGGAGACATCGCCATAGACCAACGTCACTCAGGGAGTAATGGCCGAATCGTCCGGTTGTGTGCCCGTCGCAGCAAGGCCCTGCTTGGCGGAGTGTACGGACGAGAAGCCGCGGCCTCTGCTGCGCTCAGTTGCACGCCGGAACAAAGGCGGCTCTCACGCTAATGCGTTATTAGCCATGGGAAGCCGGAGCCTACCGAGCGCCGCACCAAAGGGGGCGTCATTGGATACGATGCTTGCTGAAATTCACAGGATAGAGCTCCTGCAGCTTCTCGACAGCGTGGAGGGTGTTGAAGGTGGGATTTCCGTCGCTCGTAAACATAAATGCAATGCGCCCCGACATAACAGCCCATTACATTAACTACTACTACTATTACTTTGCTACTTGGGGCAGATACGCAGTAACCGTTATCTACCCTCCAAATGAACAGACACTTCTTTTCGTCTAGAATCATAAAGCAGTGCCATAGGCTTCCGTGACATATAGGGGCTTAAAAGAGAATGTACGTACCCCAGGAACAGTCCGCAGTCGTATTATCAATAGTTTCCTTTAATTTATGGGATATCGGACGAGGGAAGCAGTGGCGGGGCCGAGTGGGAAAGACTAGGGGCGCAATCCTTTCAGCGAGGCGCGGCTTAGCATACTTAGCATGGTAGGGGCGGGCATTTTTGCACACGCACAAATAAGGTTGTGACGAATGCGGCTGCTGAGGCGCCCCATTTACCGGAGTCGACCGACCACCCGGGCCTTAATTTCCGGCTCGGCTGAACCGGCACTCTCTTATCGCTCGGTTGAGTGCAGTAGCGAGGGGGGCGCTAGAAACGTGCACTCGGCGTCGCTGGCTCAATCCGTGACAGGTACAGGGAAGTAGTTTTCGCGGTGTGAATCTTGTTTCTCTGCAATTGGCGTTTTCTCACCTCGGCTCGAAACACAGGGGATTCGGCGACACGAAAGCAGCGAAGTCGAGATCCAAGACATGGGCGTGGAGTGAATAACACGGAGGAGAGCATAGAAGCAGAGTGGAGGGCTTCAGCGGATGGGTTGTCATCATTAAACAACACGCTCTGTGAGTCTATCCATTTCAAAACAGTAGGCCTCCCATACAGCATGCGATGTAACATACTCGAAAGACCTGAAACGGCGCTTACTGTTTTGTACGGTGCGCTGTGACGACGAGCGTAGGTAGTAAGCAGAGCGAGGGACCGACGGAGCAGGAAGTGCATGTGTGGATGGGCCCATGGAGTGGCCACCACGACATGTTAGAGGCAGCTGCATATCGGGGGGTGTCTACAGTGTCTAAAGCGCCATCTCCTCGAGTCAGCAATGGAGCGAGCTTCACTGTCGACTACACTGCGCCCTTTCCAAAGAGGGAGGGTGTGGAGGGTGCGAAAGGGGATGAGACACGAAAGAAGGAAGGCGTCAGGGGTGGGTGGGTGAAGGATGAGGCTGCGAGGGTGGGAGACATGAGGCTGTTCAAGTTTTTGACACCAATGTTCAGAAAACGGTTGGCTCGGGAGAAGGGCGAGGGCGGACCGGGTGGGCGTCCATGCAACGGAAAGCTTCGAGGTGGAGGTGCAAATGGGAAAGATGACGAGGGGGTAGTCAGATGTGGAGCTATGACGTCGTCGACGGGATTTGAGGATGGTGGGGGTGTGAATGAGCCTGCATCTCCTGCATTGGTGAGCGTCTCAGTGGACATGGTGGGCGCGTGCATCAGCCCTCGCGTCTTCAGTATGGAGAGCATACCTGACCTAGCGGGTTGCTTGACTGAGGATGGAGAAGAGGAGGAGGAGGAGGAGGAGGTGGCGAACGGGGGAGGTGATAAGGAAGAAAAGCAGGAGAGTGGGTTTGAGCATGACTATTCAGAAAGCTGCGAAATGAAAGGTGATGTTGCGGAGATTTCAGATTGTGTGTTGAAGGAAGAAAGGTGAGAATGCTTCAGAATGTTTTTTGGGGGTTATTGGTTGTGAACAAAAGGAGGCTTTTGAAACGAGGGCTGATGGTGTCTTGGCGGGTTTGGTGGGGAGTTTGCTCACCAGTTTGCTGTATGGTAGGGATGTGAGCGGCGAGGTGGGAGGTGCGGCTGTGGAGGAGTGTGGGGAGGAGGAGGTTGAGGCGAGGGATTTGATGAGGTCGGCAGTTCGGCGGGGGAGGTTAGCGAGTATTCGGGAGGACAAGCCTTGTGGGCTGGTTGACTTTGTGGAGCGCCGCGAGGTGTAGGGCGCCTGCCCTGGGCGACCGCAGAGCGAACAGCGCGCGAAGCGGGTGCAACGCATGCTGGACACTGTGAAGGTGGGGGGCCGACTGGCGCTGCATTTTACGCACTTTATTGAAGTGTTCAATCGAAATATATTAATATAACTTAGCATGTTACATTTAAAACCACACTTTTAAGAAGATGAACGTTAAAAATACTTTACATGTGCATAATATTATGAACGGTGACATTATCAATGTTTTCACAGGGGCTATTAACTGCGTCGACGAAATGAATCTGTAACACGAAAGGTCATTTGAAACTTGTTGTACGCTGGCGTTGATTCGACGACCTTGAACATTATGTTAGTTTATGTGATTTACTTTCTATGCATATAGTGGACCCTAAACCTGAATGACCCCCAGTCCCTTTGCGTCCTTCAGTTAAAACCGTTACCTCCTCCACTATCCCTAGTTGCTTATACACACACACCCACACACACATACACACACACACATACACACGCGCACACACACACACAAACACACACACACACACACGCACAAACACACACACACACGCACACACACACACACACACACACACACACACACACACACACAACCAAACACACACACGCGCGCGCAAAATGCATATACAACTCTCACACACACACACACACACACACACACACACATACACACACACGCACGCACACGCAGGCACGCACGCATGTTATTACACACACACACACGCACACACGCACGCCCACACACAAAACACACACCCGCGCATTCTCACAGTTACACGAACAAATATATCCTTACTTATATCAACACAAACGCACACGCTCACACACACATACACTGACAAACTCACACATATACACGTACACACAAGCACTTTTGTAAACACACATGCACGCACACCCGCGCGCATGCGCGCACACCCGCGCACAGACTCACATCCCAAACGCACACAAACGCACACAGACACAGAGACACACACTCACACATATTCATAATAGCGTACGTACACACCCCCACATACATTCATACGGGCGCACACATACTCACACTCTCTCTCACGCACATACCCACACATACACACACACACACACACACACCTACCAAAACATGCGCACAATATATTCACCCACACGCGCACGAACACACACAAACACACACACACGCACGCGCACGAAAGAAATACACGCGCATACGCACACGCACACACACACACACACGCACCTACCAAAACATACGCACAATATACTCACACACACGCGCACGAACACACACAAACACACACACACACACACACACACATGCGCACGAAAGAAATAGACGCACATACGCACACACACACAGACACACACACACATGCACACACACACCAAAACGTGCGCAAACGCGCACAGACACACACGCAAAACGCACACGCACACACACTCACACAAAACGCACACACACACACACACACACACACACACACACACACACACACACACACACACACACACACACACACACACACAAGTATGGGCATTAATACTTAACAGTACAGTAACAGCGCTAGCGTCCCAGTAAATGTACTATACCGTTGTTTATTATTTTGCTTACAACACATGCTGTTTTACTGTCTCGGATATCCGAGTCTAGGGCTTTTAGGGTTTGACTTTTAGGGTGGACGTCAAATTTTATCGCCTCTAGCCGTACGGGTACATGTACTCGAGTGTAGTTGATAATAAAACGAGCTGCCTCCGATAGGCGAAGCTCGGAGCAGCATCCCATCTCGACCGTCAGCAGATTGCTCGTACTGGTTCCACATCTCTATCGACCACACCACTACCAGGCCAAAGTTCAACCACCACTATCTACCTTCTCTGCTTCTGACGGTTTTTTCCTGCCTATGTACGTAGAATGCGGCAGCCTGCCGAGAACTTTCCGCTCCTCTGCTTCACTGGGTGGCGCGCTTTGTGGCGCGCGAGGGCCCCACCTCGCAGGCGTTTGCCTTTTACAAAGCGATTGGAGCGCGCCCGCTGCTGCGCCTCGTCCGCTCTGGTTGTCCGTCCGACGCGGCTGCCACGGCTATGTTGGTGGCAGCCTTTTGCCGCGACAATGCTGTTGCGGGGAAATTTCTCCAGGCTGGAGCGTTACAGAGCCTGGTTAGGCTGTTGAAAATAGTTCGCCCAGAAAGCACTGGTGCGCTCGGCTATCTTTCTTGCTTTCCCGAATCTTTGCTGAACCCAAGCACTACACAGCGATACCTAATAATTGAAAGGGTTTAGGTCGCGCTACATCTTACTAGGCGTCGACTAATAAATACCGGGAGTGACACCATATTCTGAGCATTGCGCCAGTGCTTGCCGTAACGTCGCAGCTTTAGTTTGAATTTTGGGATTCGCCGCACGGCAGGTTTACCCTACTTGCTCCACCCTCCATCTTCTCCCTACCCTCAATTTTACTACTTAACATTTGATGAATAACGACACTGGTGCGCAAGCTCTCTTATTAATGCTTCAGCAGCACCTCTCTTTCGCCACATAGGTGGGTAGGTTATTCGCTACCCAGCGCTGCATTGCTGAAGCGGCTAATAATGCTGTTGTTTTATACGGGCGTTTCGTCTCCAGATTTCTCGACAGCGACTATCCATAGGAGCACAGCGAACTCAAATTTCACCACTTTGAAGATGCCCAGCTCGTTTTAGCTGTCTCCGCGTTCATCGAAGAGTTTTAGTCGCTAGGCGGGTTTGATATTTGTGACTGCCGGGCAATTTCATCGTCGTTTGCCATCAGGCTTTTGTGAATATTAACCCCGATTTTATCGAGTTTTTGAGTATACATGTACACGTGCATGTACGAGCTAGCATGCATGCAAAAGCACAACCGCATACCGGCAGGTGTAAACTGGTGGTGTTATTTCTCTTGCGCCATCGAATTACGTCGTGGCGACTTACTCTTTTTAATCAGCGCGCAATATTTTACATGCTACGCTGACCTTTTGCTTCCCACGCTTCAATAAGCCGAAGTTTTTGGTGATGTCCATACGTGAAGAAGGGATGCTTCTTCAATTCTTTGTCGTAATCGGCAGTCGTTCAGCATTTGCATATATATGATGTTTACTTAAATGAATTTGTTAATGTGTTGTGCTCGTATCGGTGTGAATTTTGCGCCTTTTTAACCAGTGTAGCAGGTGTCCGCTTTCACGGCACACCTTTACACTAATGTGAAGAGTTTTGAGCTGTAGGTCAGTAGTGCTGTCAGATGTCTGCAACTGTATGTCAAAACTCAATGCACAATATGTAAAACAATCGAGTATTACTGCTATGCCCTAAGCGAAGACTATCTGTACGCATTTCCCCTGTGCTCATGTGTCACACGGACTGCAGTGCCTGCGATTGTGAGAATTCTCGGGAGTGCAAGTGATGATGGCAACGGCGGTGGGTCGAAGGACAAGCTGCAGAGCACGGCCTCGGTGTTGCTGTCGCTGGTCGAAGTGATACTCGGCGGCGAGGCGGTCAACGCGCTACCCGAGGAAGCCTGGGCTCTCGCATGCCTGTCCATCTGGCCTGATGTGAGTAAAAGCCCGAGCTCAACCCCGATAAAGATCGAATACCGCTCATGGGCGCATATTTGTTTCACCGCTGTCGTTAAAATAGCTGTGATTACTCAACCAAAATAGGTATGATTGCTTGCCTATAATGAATAATGCGATTAAAAGGGGATTCCATTTTATACGTCAGTGAAAATTGCGCGCCCGGCAGTAAAATAAACTTTTATTCAATCATTTCGATCTCCGTTTATGATAGGCAGACCCCTTCTATTTAGATACATTTGTTGATTTGATAGGTATCATTATTCTTGAAATGTGGCAACCCTTTTTGTGTACAGTTTTCTATATATCGCCTTGATACATGAAAATCGACGTTAGCGCTGTCTCTCTTTATCGTATTGTAGGTGCTTTTGTGAATTGTATCAGACATTCTTGTATTCGCAGAAAGCAACATCTGAACGAGTATCTTTAGAGAGAGCGGTGCTGTGGGTGTGACCGCGATGGCGCAAATACGTAGAACAAGAATACTCAGAACAACTCAGAAAGGAGTCGAAGCGTCAAATGCTTTTATTCCTATATATTTCCTCTTGTGTTAGCCCGTCTCATTGCGAAATATCCACCGCTAATGTGCGTGCTACGTGCCAAGGTATCACGGGCCGCCATTTCCGGTGCTGCACGGTTTCATTAATACCAACCTGCCCGTTCACGTTGTCAACACAGGCTGAATCGCAGCGTCGCGGAGTAGAAGGTCTCGAGGGCCTCTCTTCATGTCTGTTGGAAAAATGGCGCGCGCAAGACCGCGCAAAGAGTAAGACCGAACGCCAGTCGGTGATGGGACCAGCTGGCCTCGCCCCGCCCCTCGCTCCTTGGTTCTCCGCCTTTTCCGTCTCCGCCGTGGCGGCAAATCTCGGTGTTTGCTGGGCCCTGTCTACAATGGTGGCCCCGCCCTGTCGATCAGCGGGACGTCTTTGTGAGGAGTGGGAGGCGCTTGCCACGCGTGCCCTAGTGCGTCTGTTACAGGTAACCACATAATCCTCGCCCCTTCTAAGTGCACGGCCCATTCGCCAGGTCGGGGCGGCTTGGGCCGGTTTTCCAACACGCTCCGGTATTTTGTTTGTCTGCGGTTATCTTTCACAGCTGTCGACCCAATTGTACGCGAGTATCTCACATATCGGTGTCACCATCGGCTATCTGTACGCGACGACATCAATAGCGTACTGAAGTGTTTTACTAAAGTGCTGTTTTGAAAGCACATCAATGGACCCACCCTAATTCAGTAAAGCGAGGAATAGGCGCGAGTTTGTTGATATGTGTTTGCGCGAGATTGCGTTAATTCCGATATTGCTTCGTTGTCATCAGAACATAGCAGCCGACCTTGAATTTCTCAAACTTCTGCTTTCACACCTGCGACTGATCGCTTGGGAAAATTCGTCCATCGTCTCGGTGAGCAGTGCGTTGACGCTTTCAGAGTTGTGAGTGTTTTGGTTCGTGTCGTGACAGTTTTTCGTCACGAAAAAAAAATAACCGGAAAGGACCGGAAAGCGGTTGTCAAGCTGCGTGTTTGCATTTTGTAGTTCTCACACAATACTGTCGAATGATATTACTTGCTGTATTCAAAATCAGTGGAAAGCACACTACCCTTGTATTTTTTGAGTGCTACTCAATATGTTCTCCGTTGTAGACGATTCAGAATTTAGTTGCTCAGTGTTAATGGGCTATTGGTTCACTGTGATAAGTGGCTCTTGCGAAACTTTAACCACACCAGCTTCCCATGAGAAATGCATGTTAAATGTGACGTATATACCGTACCAAGATACATACATTCTCAACAAACATGCACCGTAATTATTAGTTTTCATGGAAACAGAAATAGACATGAAGATTCAGGAGTATGAATATGATACGTGATGCAGGGGACACAAACGAACACGCATGCGCGCGTCCGCACGCAGAGGGGAGGGTTGAGCGAGTTCAGATTAATATTACGGATATAGTTCATTCGCTATTCTATCCTACTACATTAATTTGCTAAAATGTGTGTGTGTGTGTGTGTGTGTGTGTGTGTGTGTGTGTGTGTGTGTGTGTGTGTGTGTGTGTGTGATTAGTCTGTACATGATTACAAAAATACAAAGAACAACAGGCACAAAGAACTACGGGCCACTGGTCTTGTGACATTTTCTTTTTATCTTTGATGTGCCAATATCGTGTTTCATTCTCGGCGTGGCCTAGGAGTTTTCTTCGTTTAATCTGCTAGGTTTGTGCATATTGTAGTGCTTCCTTTTGCCGTGCTTTGGATTCCATGATCCTCTTTTCAATCTTACCCTTTTGTTCCTTCTCCCTTTTTCCCTGTCTCCCTTTTTTTTCGTGTAATTAAAGATTGCCAATATTAGAAAAGGAGTGCTAAGTGTAAAATAATTACTAAATTCGCGCGGGGTACCGCAGGCGCTGGGCGAGCTGCGCGGCGGAAGTGTCAGCCACGCGCGTACCCTGATTGTGCTAAACCTGGTTGGGAAGCACGGGCCCGGACGAGGCGCGCTGGTAGCGGCAGGCGCGCCGTACCAGCTCACGCAGCTGTTGGAGGTTGCGCCGCCGGTGCTGACGGCGATGTACCTTGACCTGCTGCTCCGCCTCGCCCATCATGGGGGCGCGAGTGCTAAGCAGGAGGCGAGTGCCACGTTCACGTATCGCTTCTATCAACGAATTCGACAGTTCGCACGTCAGCTTAAAGTTTTATTATTTGCTTGCCCCCCCCCCCGCAAACCACAGAATATTTTTGTGGTAGGTTATTGTGTCTGATGACTAAAATTGAGCCTGCCGGCCTTAATGATTGGAAATGTCAGACCGGATAGATTTGCGATGGACTTTCGTTTGTATTTTCATATTGTATTTCATCGACTCATTTGGCCTTCCGCGATATGACCGAGCTACAACCTGGGATGAAATTAGCGGAAGTTAATCCGTACCCTCAATAGGAAAATAGTCATTAAACTGTAAAAATATTATGATATTGTCGTTAAATGCAGATCTGGAGTGCGGGAGCCGGACGGTTATTACCTCTGATGGCATCAGGTCGCGCGTCAGACGTGGCGGAACTGGCGCTGAAGTTGATGGCTGAGCTGGCAGAGGATTCATCCATAGGCGAGCAGCTGCTGATGGTCGAGGGCCTCTCCAAGGGCGTGGACGAGGGTCTCTCTCATGTCGGACCCACGAGTGCTGCCGCGTTGGAGCTCTTAGCAGCTATGTGTCGAGGTTGCGGCGAGCGCGGAGTCCGACTGTCGCGTGAGGTTCCGCGGCTTCAACCCATTCTGCTTCGATCGTTGATGTCGGCGCACGTT
Source organism: Tetraselmis chui (assembly GCA_026401115.1). Classification (NCBI taxonomy): domain Eukaryota; kingdom Viridiplantae; phylum Chlorophyta; class Chlorodendrophyceae; order Chlorodendrales; family Chlorodendraceae; genus Tetraselmis; species Tetraselmis chui. Next base: position 174,593 of record JAPMLY010000117.1, read on the forward strand.
AATGTCCGGCGCATGGAGAATGCCGGGGGGCAACGCGGGCTCGAGGACGCTTGCGACCTCGGTTGTGCCGAGAGTGCTTCACTTTTGACCATCGCGGATCAAGCAGGTCACGCCGCCGACGTTATCGCCGCAATAGCGAGACACGATGATGCCTCGTCTCTCTCGGAAGCAGTCCCGCACCTTTTGCGCCTCGCGAGGGCCCGCAGTCTCAGCACACTGCACGCCTCCGTGCTCTCCGCTGTCTCCGCTATAGCGGCCCAGCCGGCATTGCACGCCGAGCTAGCGTCCCACGGCATTCACGAAGTCTTGTCTGGCGACTTGCGCGACCTGGCCGCCGAATTATCACATCCCGATGTCAATTTGCCACTCGTCGCGGGTGGGCCAGGGCTATTGGCGGCGTGGACTCTCTCCGCTCTATCGGCAACTGACGATGGTCGCTGCGGGGTGGACGAAGCTTGCAGCGTGGTCTCTGCGATCGAGGTGCTAGGGGAATTGGAACGAAGGCAAGCGGGCTCGCCGTCGCCACTCAACGATGACGCTGACGCGCGTCCATTGTTAGTCCCAATAATGCGCACCCTGGCCGCTAATGCAAATTCCGATGCCATTTCGATCACCGTAATATCGCAAATCTGTAAATTTGCCGCCGCTACGAACAATAGCTCCGTCGCGATCGAGGCAGTGACATGTCTAGCTGCGATATCTGAAACCGAAAACGGCGTGGAGAAATTAGCCAGCAAGGAAATAGCTGCGACGATGGTGGACGTTGCCCTTCGAATGAAATCAGACTCCGCGGTTTCTTCGTTACTATTGAGGTCACTATTGGCAGTCTCCATGGCTTCGGTGGAGGGGATTTGCAGTATTGGCGAAGCGGGCGCGGTTGCTGTCGCGTCGAGTGCTATACGTCGACAGCTGCGGTCATCGAATTTCAATGACAAAGAAGCGGAGAACGCGTTGGTGTTGCTGTGTGGCCTTGCGAGGGTTCCCAACGGTCCGCAGTGGCTTCTCGATGGTGGTGCAATCGAGCCTATTATCGGCACCGTATTCATATCTGACAACATAGCCCAAGGTCCCATGATGGCGATTGCGCTGCGAGAAGCAGCACTGACGGCTCTCGCGACCTCGGCGAGCCACTTCGGCTTTTCTCGAGCCGTGCTTGCCGTGCGAGCGGACATCGTGGTCGCACTGCTGTCCCTCATCGAGAGCAGCGTAGACATCTCGCCGAGTAGTTCTGTACCGGTGCTGGCGGCAGACATCCTGGTAGCGTTTGTCGAGCAGCGCCTCGTGTCCGGTGCTGACCTCGCAGAAGCAGGCGGGGCTTCAGCCCTTACGGCGCTTCTCAGCGTCTCGCCACAGGTAACTAACGGTAGTCCCATGTTTGCATAATTTTCATTTAATTATAAATCATTCGACATCCTTTTCCTTTTTTTTGCTGTATATGTTCCGAAGCTAAAATTCCGGAAATGTTTTACCAATCCTCCTCATGTTAACAGCCCACCCTTCTTCCATGAGCACTCTGAGTGTTCCTGCTGTATTGACAACGGTTATCTCTTGTGATTCATATTGTGCAGTCCGAAGCCAGAGAGGCCGTCGGCTTGTGTGTCCAGCTGCTGTGTTCCATATGCGACGCGGGAGTAAACGCCCGAGAGTCGGTCGTCGCAGCGGGGGCGCTTCCCGCTCTACTTGCGACCCAGGCACTGCGCCCTCCTGCCCATGACACGCTTTACGCAACGCGTTGTCTGCAGCACCTGACGGGGTCTTCCGCCGCACATCAGCGACAGCAAGCCTGCGAAGCAATATACGAGTCTGGCGGCCTCTGTTGTCTCGCCAATTTCCTGAGTGAGTAGTTTTCAGCCCTTAAAGTCAACTTGCCGAAAACCTGTCGACTCAAAAATCTAACGAATGTTTCCTCATCGATAGTCGACAACATTGCCGAAGTGAATCGGCTTGAAATTTTGTATTCCAGGGGACTACTCATCCAAGAAGCACGGGCATTACTCGGAGCTGGCGACCTCGTTGGCAGAAGCGTCGGCTGTGACAGCTGCGCATTGCTGTGATGACAGCTGTTACGGGACGCGGGCGGCAGCGGCGCTGGTCGAGTACGGGGCGGGTGCACTTATCCACCTAGCGGCTTGCAACCCTGCTCATGCGGTCACTGCCGCGGTGCTGAGAGCTCTCGCCGCGGTTGTCGCCCACGCAGAAATCAGGTGATTGGCGGTTGTGCGAACTACAGCGTTGAAAGGACCGGACGATATATTGGTATCATGCGGTATATTTATATTTCTCCCTATTTGCATTTTCACTATTCGCTCATTGCCCAACCACAGTGTAAGTAAGATGCGCCAGTTTTACAGAACCAGGTACTCAATCTCGAAGCGGATGCACACGACTTCGAAGTCCAGATATTTCGGCTCTTAGCATGTTTGTTCAACTGGAACCATATATACAGTCACAATAGTATGACATGTGCTTGGATTATATATGCACTTGTAATTGAGATTACCCATCCGTATATATATGTGTGACGTGGCGTTTTGCATGTTAATGGTTACACAGGGAAGTTCTTACATCATAAGTCAGCAATCACGCAAGCAAAACTATAGCAACTCTTCACAAAATGAAACAAACTCATATTCTTAAGGCGATTGTGTCTTTATTGGTTTTTTTAGGTGGCGGCTACCCCTCCCTTTTCGGGCCCCCCTTTCACTGAATTACCTTTCCCCAACCTATAAATGTTACTGTACTGCAAGGCAAGGCAACAACATTACGACGAGGTTCAGGGATCTAGGTTTTACTCGGAGAAGGGTTTAGGTCTGAATGGGGAGGTTGATTTTGAGGCAAACAGTAGTACCTCAGCTCGTCCAAAAGGAAATGCCCAACGGGTCGTGTGTATATTACAACATGCGATTCCCTGCAATCAACATTTCCATTCTTTCTTCATGCATTTGTTTCATTTTCCAAGTACCAAAGTGGAGTTGGATCCTGCCTTGACGGCTCGGTGATTGTTATTCGGAATGGGTCGTCAATGATCTCGTGTCGCAAGTAGCAGGCTGTCGTGGCGCGGCTGTGTTCGTTACTGCTTTATGCTATGCTTTATAATTGGTATTGCAGATTTCGTACAATTTTTGAATTGAATTGAGATGTGACGACAATGTCCTGTTGACGTGCAGGGTCGGGCTGAAGCTGGATAGAGTGGCCTCCGTCGCGGTAGGGGTTCTGTCACTGCAGCGACCCGTACAACCGGACGCCGTGGCAGCCTGCCTGGACATAATGGCCGCCTTGGCGCAAGACTCAAAAGGGCGAAAGGCCATCCGCGACATCCCCGCGTCGATGGAGGTGCTCTGCTCCCACCTCAAAGGCGTCGCGAAAACCTCATTGCGGATACCAAACGGCAGTGGCGTCCTCCTCGCTGTTTTTTTCGGCCTTACGTCGGATAAAGCGCCCCACGACTCCAAGCCGCTGGTAAGCAATCGTGCCGAGCTGCGCGCGTTGCTATTACGTATGCCCGGTTTGCGCCTCGGAGACCGAACGCTTTCGGTTGCTTGTGAGCTATGCGCTGACCCGGACAGCCTCGAGCCAATGCACACCACCGGCTGCATTGCCGCGCTTGTGCTCATCCTCAATTCGCTCTCTCAGAGGTACTTGATCACTCCCGGTAGCTCTGCTATGCTGCAACTGCCGAGTGCCATCAGTCGTATAGTTTATATGGATGTCCAGTATGTTGAGAGCGATTGTGCAGTTGTGCTGATATACGGCGGTGTTTTTTTCGGCGCAGGTATGTGAGAGACCCCTGTTTCGGCGACGAGGTAACGGCGGAGGATAAGGGGAGCGTCGTGATGGCCGCTCTGCATCGCCTACTGGCGCGCCTTACCTCAGTTGTGTCGTCCAGCGCACTGCGCAGCCCCAGCGTTCGAGCAACCATCGTGCAATGTGGCGCGCTGCCGAGTCTGCTCGCCCTCTTATCTGCAGCATGCCGACAGCAGCCGTCGTCCCCGCGAGATTCTGACGAGTCGCAAAACTTGACGACACTTCACTCCTGCAGGTGACACTGCGCCGGATTACGAAAATGAGGAGGTTTTCTTCGTGTTTTGCTGGCAAATACGTTGACAATATAGAAAAAATACGTGTTTTTGAACTGTGTGCGTCTAATTGACGACCACGTTGTTATCTATTTCCTAGTTCTATACCGGTATAGCAAGCCTACAGTCATATCCCCAATCTGTGAATGTCCGACATGACACCATTCGTTGCGTGTGTCGATAGCACGCTGGACAAGTGTCCGGTTTTCTATTCGCGGTGATGCGTATCAACCTGATAAATTTGGTGCTTCGCAATGATAGTTCGTCCGATTCACAGTGCAACTGTTTCACAATGCGTGGTCCGAGAAACTTTCATGCAGCAATTGTTCAAAACATCGATGATACGGATAGTCACTACCCTACTACTGCATCAACGCGTTGCCTATATTTGTCTTCTCTCTTCGTTCGCTTGCGTCATCATTTGAAGTATTGCGTGTAGCCCATAACAGTGCCTCGTGATAATGCCTGTTAATCTCTCTCTATTTCTTTTTCTCTCTTTCACGCACACATACACACATTTTGTCCTTTGTAACAATGCACACACGCATTTTGTCTTGTGTAACAATGCACACACTGTCTCTCCCACTGCGTATTCCTGTAATCATTAAAAGAATACTCCTGTAACCATCTTAGCGATGCGCAGTAGTTAACGACGTATCTAAATCCCTATCCCATAGGTGCGCTATAATACACCATACTTTTGTATTCTCCAAATCAAAAAATACATTTTGTTGTACCGAATCCCATCCAGCTGATGATAAGGGAAACACACACACACACACACACACACACACACACACACACACACACACACACACACACACACACACACACACACATATACACACACACGCACACACACACACACACACACACACACACACACACACACACACACACACACACACACACACACACACACACACACATACATACACACACACACACACACACACACACACACACACACACACACACACACACACACACACACACACACACACACACACACACACACACATTTTAGCAAATTAATGTGTAGTAGGACCTATCGCAGTGAGATTTAAACAGATATTCGCAACTCACAGTGTCCACCATATGCGGTTGATGGAGTGGTGTTGTCGTCGTTTCGTTTCTATACTAAAATCGTATATCACAATTTTGGAAAGGAAAAGTACGGTGTCCCATCTTATTCAGCGGTACGTTATTTGAAAGCAGAATATTGGCGTGCCTCGCGGCAACGGAGACGGGAGCGGCAGAGATCGTCGCCAGCGATGGCGTCGCCGTGCTTTGCGACTTTCTTACAGGTCCCGCCGCTCCTCGGCTATATCTCACCAGCGGCGGCGCGAGTATGGCAGACGCATCGGTGGCAGCCGCCGTTGTGATCGCGAATCTATGTCGCCTCCAGCCGGATGCTCTACAAGCCGAAGACCACGCTGCATCTTGTCCGCCCGTCATCGCGGCACTCATGCTGATGATGTGTCGTGAGCAAAGGTGTGCCGCCTCGACAGCCGCCGCAACGGTGGCGGCGACCGCGCTCGCAGAGCTCACACGCGGCTGCGAGCGTGTCTGCAGCCAAGTTTGTGCTATGGGTGGCGCAGACATGCTCTTGAGCCAGCTTCAAGGCGACGACAACCCACCCGTCACGTGCAAAAGCTCAGAAGGTAATGATAATCCATACATAGCACAACGGTTTCGAAGTTGTTTATTCGGATATTAATTCGGCGTCACTGTTTGGTCTTATCCCATTTGTATACATCGCATTTCATCACTCGCGTGTCGACGTTGACCAACTGTCGACGTTGCATATTACTTTGGCACTATGCAATGCTTTGCATCTCGATCTTTATTTGCATTTATGCGTGAATTTTCTCTTACCAGCGCTCGACCATAGTAAACGACCTGTTTCTGCGCGATCAATCTTTTGTTAACGTGTTATTTCTGCTGATTGCTTTGCAGACAGCCAACTGGACGTCAACGAGACCGCCCAGCTGGATCTTTTGCAGGGTCTGGCTGTGGACAATATGCTGCTTCCCTGTCACACCTTGCTTCAGTCGACAGCTGACACGGCGTCGACGACGGCGAGGAGTAATACTTTTGCAGCGGGAACCCGCGATTGTTATGGTATTCACCCGCCGACCAACAGTGCCGGTAAGGCTCAAGGCACGACATTGCCAAATCCGCCGGGTGTGCACGAGAGCGAAGGGTCGCGGCACTATCAGCGTCGCGAGGAGTACCAGGCGTCCGTGGAGACGCCAGGGCACCACGTGGCTCGGGTGACGCCTGGCGCAAGCAGTCGCTCATCGCCTCTCAGCACTGCGCGATTCCTGTCCACCTTGTCGCCACTCGGCACGGCGCGCGACCACCACTACTACCAGGCATCGCGACTATCCGACGCCAATGATGATGCTGCCTCCGATACGGACTCGAGCGTTATGAGCATGTACGACAGTTTCTGTGCCGACCTGACTGGAAAACTTGGCTCCCACGGCGGCGACCTCAGCGTCGATCCGCTATAAAACATGCATATTTAATTTCTTAGAACAGCTGTCCAACGCTGGGTGGAGCTAAATCTTTATCTCAGCTTCGACGCTAACCATCAGCACGCCACTTACGCATGCTTAGTTTAGTTTAGCTAGATGTAGCACAACAATTTACCATTACTTTTAAGAAGTCATTTTTTTTTCAAACTTCATTTTTCCGGAGGGGGGGGGGGGGGGGGGGGGGGGGGGGGGGGTACTAGTACTTTGATAGCTCAGCGGACATGTTGTCGACACACACCAACCGATGCGTGCAAAATCCTGACAAATAAAGCGCAAGGGCCCGGAGTGTCTGGCTGTATACCGCGACATAACGCGCTCCTAGCGCTTCCTCCCAAGTGCTTGCCCTCCGCAGCTGTTACCATTTCGTTCTACAAAAGCCGATGAGATCGGCCGTACTCATCGTTGCTTGGCCTCGCAAAGGGGGTATCATGCAAACATTTACTCTTCCCATGCATGCTGCCATTAAGTCCATTATTCCCGGCATGCTCTACTTTCTCGTTACGTACCATCCAAAGACCTACAGATTTTACCGCCGGGAAGGAATTGTGTGTTGCGCATAGCATACTAAGTAATACAAGGGCGCGTGCTCTTTATCTATGGAGGCACTCCGGACGCCAGGGACGCTCTGCCTTTCCAAGCATGTGGTGAGCGTAGGGTGGAGAGAACTGAACTCCAACACCCAAGCGGCCGCATATGTGACGTGTCGCTTTAGCTTCAAACACCGAGTAAGAGTCAAACTTTAAGACTGCTGCAATCGCACTAGAGGCATATTGAAACCGGGCGTGCAAATATCGCACTTCGAGGAGAATGGGTTCATCCAGCTCGCTACAAGTGTCATCCTTCGACTCAAGGAATCTGACCCACCTGAAATTTGTGTGGTGGTCGATCACGAGCACGCAATAGCGCAATCCATGCGGGAAAGGCATATTCACGGTGCCCCATATCTCTGACGACATATTCATGAGGGGGTGAGGTGGTTTCGCGCATGCCAAAGTATTGCGAGGTATTGCAATGGCCTTGTCGAAGAAACACGAGTCACAAGAAACATTTTTTACAGAGCTAGGCATAACATGCAAAGTAGGGACACCATTATCATGCTGAGCGTGGAAGCTCTGCATGTTCAATGTCCAAATCGTTTGTGCCAGAGGACAGAATCGCACAAAGCAACCAAAAGCGGCGTCATTGTCTAGCAAAGCAGGTCTGTCTACGGAGGGCAGCCTCCCATGTGCGGCTGAGTTTTGAAGAAGGTAGAGGCCGCTCGCCGACGGCTTCATCACACCCACTCATGTGGGGACCAACTGCGGACCAATATCCGAGTCAATTGGGAAAAGAAAATCACATCCGTTGTAGGACTGTATCCGGCCGGTACTAAGGAGGTGGGCTATGCGTTGGGCAGAGCGCGCCAACAAGTTAGGGGTACACAACGCGTGGACCATGCGACGTATAGTTTACTCAGATACAAGTGGGCTAGCAATCTCAACGTTGCCGCTCCCACGCACGTCAACACCCACACCACCCACAAGAGATGTGTCCGAAAGGGATCGAAGGACACGTAATCACTGCGAAATGCAATGAGGTTGATGGAGGAGGCAAGGTCTATCACCCAAAACAAGGAGAGGTCACGCCCCGGGGGTGTAGAGGCAGAAAACGCAATAGAGCAAAATGTGGCACTAACCTCCGTGTCATCGTATCATCAATGCATTCCATCGCTGAAAGACCGGCACCGGATGCATCACCGTATGTGTCCGACTCGTGCATATTGTTCACTAGGGGGATGTGACACGTATGTCCGCTCGGCGTGCCGTACTTCTGGACTATCATCTTGTGCTTGGCAAGAGTTTATTTCATGAGAGCGTCATCTCATGCTATGGAGGAGGACATGATGTGGTCAAGTCCACCGCATGCGCTGCACTTATTCGGCATGGGGCCACGACCTCCCCTACCGCCACGAGCACTGTGGCGCCCTCCAAAAGAATTGCGTCGAGCAGCTACGAAGGCAGAGATGGCAAGAGCGGTAGCACGAGGGTTGGCTGCCGGATCGACGGAGAGAGGAAGTTCCTCCTCCATATTTTGAGCCAAATGCAGGATGCTGGCCATTACCTCGTCAGCCGAGAAGAGATAGCTGATATCAAAAGCGTTAATAGCGCATTGCTTGGCATGTCCCTATTGGCTTGAGCAGGAATTGCCACTAAGCAAGAGGAGACCGAGGTTGTGTGGATGGATGGCCGCAGGTCCGTCAATCATCTTGCACGTCTCCTTGTAGTCGTCGAATGACTGCCGCATAAAGTAGTGCACGTACTCAGTGACCGGGGCGCTGGCGGAGCATGAGGTTGTCAAGCAGCGCAAATGAGCGCGGAAACGACCGGGCGTCTAGGCGCTCACATAGGATCTCCCAGGCATGACCACCACAGTCGGGTCTAGCTTTAGTGACGCACCGAACCGCTTGGCCAGCTCGCATGTTGTTACCGGCAGCGTGGAGGAGAAATGCAAAGGCATAGTTGTGTGCACTCTCATCGAGGTAGGCGATGAAGTCCCTTAGCGCCGCTTGGGTGATGAGGTAAGCAGCTTTAGGCGAGAGAAAAGCGAGAAACCAATTCTTATAGTGGTGGAACTATGTGTGTAGACCCATAACTAGGACATTCATTGTCATGGACATGTTGATGAAGTCTTTGTCGAGATCCGCAGCCTCGCCATCGGCGCGACCAAAGACGATAGGGTCGATGGTAAGGCGGCTACCTCCACGTGCGGCCGGTCCGGCACGAGGTGCAGACATGGTGGGCTGACTTCCTCGGCCATGCGGGAACAGTGGTGGAGCAAGAGGAGGTCTTAGAGGCAGAAACTGTTGGTCGACAACGATATGAGCAAGGTGATTGCGTAGTGCGTCACGCTGCATGAGTTGACGAGTGTCCGCCGCTTTTACGTCAAGTAGAAACGTGATGATGGCTAGGTGCTCCATGAGTGCACCCATTGCGGTCGAGTCAAGGGGAGGCAAAGGGGAGTCTCTAGAACTCCTCGACGACTTCTTTGGATTAGGGGGCTGCGAGGGCATGTTTAGCTGCTTAGCTCGCATGACGAACTACTAGTGACGCGAAGGCAGAGGATAAATCCACTAGATGGGCTTGTGTCTAACGGTGAATGCCAAAGAGGCGGTCTGATGCCCGACGGCCCCTCGGCTTGATGCCCCGGGACGTCTCAAAGTATCCTTTCCATGTCGTCCACCCGCTGTGGGACACAAGCGATAGCCAAAGACATGTCACGTGTAGCATTCGGCCCGGCCGAGAGTAATATCACGTTGCTCTGTAGTTGCCGTGCACCTTGTATATGCGTATTCGCCCTCAAGTGCTCCCCCCCCCCCCCCCCCCCCTCCCCGACTCCGGCTTGGGCATGTATGCACTTTGTCCGCACAAAGCGAGTGTGCTCTGCGTTGTTGGCTGTTCGACGTCCTCGAGCTGCCAGCTTAAGTGGTGCTTGACGGGAAAAGTAGCAGGAGAGTTTTGGCGGGTTCTACGCCGAATACATGGATTAAATACTAAATACAAAACTAGCAATTGCGCGTTGCCTTCCGGGAAAGTGTCGCATATCCCATCTCGCCGAAAAAGTGGTCGCGTGTGAGTGACTTGAAATGGGGGCCCATAACTTGTAGAGCTGTGCAAACACGTTCTGTATGGAAGGTAACTAAAGTAAACTCAGTTACATTCACACTCACACAAGGGGAGAAGAACAAAGAAAGCCAACATGAGGCATGGTGTCGAGACGAAGGACGTGAAGAGCTAAAGCCTGGCGACATCTCTGTATCGAAACACTAGACAAGTGCCTAGTGTAAAGTTGTGCCTAGTCAGGGCATGTACTACTTAATACATATGGACTAGCTTACATTAGTTGTCAGTAATTATTAATCAGTAAGTCTTGATTACAACAAAGCTAGGTGCTGATGCCCTCATTTAGGGCATGAGACTAAGTGAGCGACCGTTAGGCATGGGCTGAAATTAGGGTATCAAATGTTACAATAAAACATTTCATGGCCACCGCATGTAAAATGAAAACTACACGTACCGGGACTTGTAAAAGTACCAACATCGCTAGGGCGAATTGTCTGTGGCGTTGTTGTCACACTCAAGCGCAAGCTATCCATTGATTGGTGCCGCGGTACTCTCCAATGCAGTCGGGAGGATACCATGGAGCGCAATAGGTGCCGGAAGTGCGAGTTTTGGTATTTGGGTGACCGCCAAGGCTTGCGATCTTGCGGACAACGAGTCGGGATATGTTTGTACTTCGGACTTGACGCTTGCCATTGCCATCACACGCTCGAGCAGCTCAGTTTTGTTCCCCTTCACGCAGGTGCCCCCCCCCCGCCCTGAGGGTCGTTGTGCGCGAGTAGTGCCTTCAATTCCGCCACGCGGAAGGACTTAACCACGCAAGGGCGGCTTGTACGACCTCCTCGAGCAAGGTGAGCGCCTTCGTCATCGCGCCGACAACATTCCGGCGTCTTATTGACTCCCGCTCCTCGTCTTTGGCTGCCTTTTCTTGTGTTTGACGCTTCCGCTCGTTGTCTTTAGACTGGAAAATAGATAACGTCTCAGCGCATGTTGCAGTTCCAGCGAGTCCCCTTATTATGTCCATTGACTTGACTCTGTCGCGATGCACTCTCCATCGTCGTCAATTCCTGCACGCACGCCTCTATCGGTCTTTGATTTGCTCGCCTCTATGTTGTCATGGCTAACCTTTGTCTCGTCAGATGAGGCGATCAACTCGGGGTGGGTGATAATGATTGGCTCCGAACCCTCCACGGTATGGTCGTAGTTTGGGTTGACTTCTGCCACGCATGCTCGGACCTTAACTTATACTGCCACGTCGAAGTACGTGTCCATGTTCTCAAGCGCAAACTGCTCTGCGCGTGTTATCTCAAGTGGTCGCTCAGTCCCCGCCATAAGACCATGACGGCGTAGAAATTTACGATACCACCCCTCGCTGGTCTGTCCATTAACGAAATTATGTCCATGCTATGTATCCTTGACAAGGTGGGTAGCCCATGACATCAAGTCATCACGAAACACACGGAGCTTTTGCTGGCGCACGCGCTTGATGACAAAAACGAAAAGCACTTCGATATTGGACGGAATGTAGGCACCACCTTATTTCTAAGGTGAGACGATCTTGCCGGTGTCAATAGCGTCTTTCATCGACTTGCGGCACCATGACAGGCAGAGGGACATGTTGTAATCATGGCTTAGTATTTACCGCATGCGCTTGCCGGACTCCCTAATAGACACGTTTGCTGTTGCTGCCTCTTGAGCCACGACATTCACGGCTTGCTTGATTGCTCATCGGTAGGCAGCGTGGTCCTTTGCGCCCTTGGACTTTTGTTGGTCTTGGTGTGTAGTGAACTCTCCGGGCACCTTTTGTTTCCGGCCCGACTTCCCCTTCCGGCCCGCATCCCGAGGTCGCTCCACAAAAGAAAGGCTATTTCTATCCTACCGTCACTAAAGACAGTAAAAAGTTCCACAGTACTACTAAAGTACTACAAATACCATATAACACGGGGATGGGTCGGTAGCTCGAATGAGCAACGCCGATCGTCTTCGCTCTGGGCCTGGCCTCCCATCGAGCGCAAGACTGGTGAACAGGGCTGCCGGACGGCGTGCACCATTCACCTCTCCCAACCTGAGCCTAGCTCACAATGGTGAGTGGATCCGTAGCGACACCATACGGTACACGCTCAAAGGCGCAGCTCTCCGGGATTTGAATTTTACCCAACCGACAGCTATCGCGCCACCCACTTCAAAATCTATACGCGTACCCGTCAAAGTACTACGCCACACCCAAAACCCACATCGCTTACAAAAAGCTTACTCCCCGGTCGGCGGCGCACCACATCGCGCCCCTCCGAGCGTCCGGACGTCCAAGTCCGCCGCCAACATCCACCAAACCCAGGCCCCATCAGGCCTGGTCGCGTGCAGCCAACACGCGAACGACCCTCAAACACCCACTCTAAAGGCCAAACCCAACTCCGACACTCCCTTCCGACGCACGACTTCCTGCTCGACCAATCTGTCTACACCCCCTACCCCCCCCACCTACAGGCATGCGCTTCTGAAGGACCCTCCGCAGCAGGGCCGCTTCACGGACCTTCACCACCCCCGGAACGCACTCGCGGGGCACCCCCTGACCCCATTTCTCACCGCCCCCCAGCTCAACCACCCCCAACAACTCCTGGGCACACCACTGGACCCCCTTCCTCTCCGTCGTGGACTGCAAACACCTCTGGTCCTGTCCCCACCACGGTCAACAAAGGCCCTGGGACAGGCCGACGACTTCTCCACCCGGTCGATCGACTCCCTCCTCCTCACAGGCCAGTACTCCACCACCCCCCCCCCACCTCGCTCGATTCTGGATCCACGGAGTCTTCCTCCCGGACCCGTCTCACCCCGACCCGATCGTGTCGGCATGTTCGTTGGCCCGCCGCTGGTTACTCGAAAGCCTCCACAGCCTCACCGATCTCCCCAACCGTGTCAGAAATATAATCGGACGCGAACTCGCCCAGCACACACGGTGGACTGCGAACGCCACTCGAACCCTCCACCCCACCGCCCCGAAGTGCAACGATGCCACTCCCTTCCTGTCGAGCTCCACACGAGCTTCCAAGAGGTACACCTGACGATCCCCACCACGTGTATCGCGGTAGGACTCCTGTACCAGCTGACTTCACGCCAGCGTGAATTTCACTCAGCCGGTCCAGTGCCCCCCTCCGTGATCTCCTCCCCTTCGCTCCTGGAAAAACTAAGTCAGCAGAAAATTCGCTTTCTCCGGGACGCCTCGGCTCCAGGAGTTTCAGGCCGACGGGTGAAGATCCGCTCCCCCGTATTCATCGGTATCACCGGCCAAGAAGTCGTCGCCCTCCTACAAGACCTCCTCACTTCAGACCTCGCGACGGCTCTCACCTCTACAGGTCCAACCCCCCCGGCCCACTACCTGTGCAACCTCGAAGACCTACCCGAGCAAGCCCAATTCACCCTCCAATTCGCGGACGCTCTCCAGCCGCTGGACACTCCCATCCCGATCGAGGCCGACCCCTCCTCCTTCTGGGTAAATATCCTCCACCTGTCCAACAATCCTATCCATTCACAATCTGGACCCGTATCCCTTCACATTTTCCCTCGTTCACCCTATGAACTCGTACCCCCTGACCACCATCTTCACACCATCACCATCACACCACCCCCCGTCACAGGACACGTCCCCGGCCTGTCCTGGGCTGACACCTGCCTCACCACTGTTCTAATCCAATCCCGCCACTCCCTCTCCCTTCCATGCATCAACTCAGACGGCACTATTCCACCCACACACTGGTTATACACCCTCCTGTCCCAAACTGCAACAGAATACCTCACACAAAACACCCCCACCCTCAACACCCCTTCCCAACACCCCCTCAACCTCTACCACTACACAACCCTGAAAAAATTCCCTGATGGCTCCTACTTCCGCTCCCACCCCTCCACTTCACCCACCGTCACCACCAGCATACAAGTCTCACTCAGTGCTGAAATGTACTGCATTATCATATCCACCAATGGCACAGTCTCCATCCCTCTCACCCACACACACACCCACAGAGGCACACGCATTCCATCCACCTGCACACTCACCATCAACCCCCACCACTATTCCACCTTCGGCAAAGCCCGACTCCAGGACCCCATCTTCACCACCTCTCCCTCTCCGCCGCCCCTCACAATCACAAAAAAATACACACTCCACCGCAACACCCCAGCCCTCCTCCTCCAATGGTCCAGACACCTCACTGACACGCACACCACCAGCCAGTGGCACCTAGAACCCTCAGACTTCCAGCTGCAGGAAGACGAGGACCTCCCTCTCGACCTCACCTCCCTCCCAGAAATTCAACTTTCCAACACCCAGACCCTCCCAACCCACAGCACTTGGCCCCCGCACCAACCCACAGCCTCCCACCTCACCCCCACCTCCTCCTACCACGCCCACCCCTTCCCCCACCCTCCAGCCCCCCCCCCGATACAACAACAGTCCCCCCACCCTTCCCCTCTCCCCATCATCACAGAAGACTCCTCCGAACCCATGGACTCCTCGGCCACACCCACCCACCCCCCCTCCCACAAGCAACCCTCCCCACACCTTCCCGACCCCCCGAACCCCACCCACGACCTCACCACACCTCCCACCCTCTCCCAACAACCCACCCCCTCCCTCTCAACACCGCCCTCATCAGCAGACTCCCCTCCCCGCCCACGCCCCCCCACAGACCCATCCCTCAAACCAGCACCCCCAGCGGGAATTACCAAACCCTCTCGGCCCTCCCGCAAGCAACCCTCCCCAACCCCCCAACCTCGTGTCCCCCCGCACCCCTCCCTCACACCCCAACATACCCCCACTCCTCCTCCACACCTCCCCGACCCAAACCTCCCCTTACCCGAGGCTACCCCCCCCTCCCCTGCAGCCCCATCCCACCACCCCCCTCCCACTAGCTCCCTTGATGACGAGGACCTCGACCTCGAAGACTACTCCGACCAGCCGGAGGACTACGAGGAAGCCACAGGCACCATACCGGCCGCCACTGACTCCCCCAGCGCCTGCCCACCCCACATGTCACCCCCGGCCAAACAGGCCGACTATCATCATTAGGTCCCCTCAGGACGACTCGGAGGTTAGACCCCACACCCCCCCCCCCCCCACCTCCCAGCCCGACATCCGCAATCATCATGTAAACACCGTACCTCACTTCACTCTACCGACCCACTTCGGCCCACACACCTGCTGCACAACAATGCATAATTTCTTAACCGACTTAAACCTGGAATCTGGTCTTCCCACCCCTATCGGCTACCTCGATACCTCTGCTGCCCTTTCCTTCCAATGGGGACAGTACCAGGACCTCTCCAACCTGTACTGCCTAGCGTCTGCAATCGCCAAACTCCACTCGACCCCCGACACCTCGTACACAATTATTACTAACCTCGAGGTCGATAACCACCACCGTTACTCCCACTACCCCAGTCACTGGACCAACCTTGCCAATCGCGGCTCCCCCCCACGTCCGGGGACGCCTAACCACTCTCTCCTAGTCCTCACGTGGCAACACTCGCACTTCGGCCTCCTCCACCTCACTCACACCTCTGCTACCTGGATCGACTCTCTGCATCACTCCCCTCCCCCCGACCTCCTCACCCGCTCTCTCAACCTCCTCTCAGACTGGTCCTCCTCCCCCCCCCCCCCGTCAGCGCCCTACTCTCCCTCAACCCACCTCGCCAAAACGACTCCGACGGGGCGTGGTCGTGCGGCACCCACGTCCTCTTACACACATACTTCATTGCCACAGCTCCCCCGGACCAACCCTACACTCCCCCCTCTTTCGACCCTCGGTCCTCCGTGTACTCACTACACAATCTGCTCTGGAACCACACCTTCCGCTCCACCCCACTCCCACAGGGACGTCGACACCTCCTAGACGCTTTATGTCCCCCCCCAACACCCCCTCCCCCCCAACTCCCTCCCCCTACCCGCCCCGTCCCCCCCCACCCTCCTCTCCCCCTCGCTATCTTCGAACCCCCACCCACGGAACGACCCCTCGCTGAACCCCCCGGCTACTCCCCTACCCTCTCCTCCCCCAACCTACCTCACCACACACACCACCCACTACATCCCCCCACTCCTACCCTCCCCCACCCACCCCCCAGACCCCCACCAGTCGACACACCCCCAACAGCCCCCCCCTGCTCCACCCCCCCCATCCCCTCCCCCATCCTCCCACACCACACATCCCAACAGCTACACTTCATCACCCTTAACACCCGCGGCCTCCACACCTCCATCATGGATGTTGAACACCTCTCCACCTCCCACCACCCAGACGTATTAATCCTCACTGAAACCAACCACAACACCCACAAGTCCCGCTGGCGCGTGGCCCTTCCCCAATACCACCTCAAAAGCCCCCGCCCCTGCTACTCACCTGTGCCCCTCCCCAACGCAGGCGTCCTCTTTGCGGTCCGCCGAACCTCTTTCCAGTCTGCCAGTGTTCTAACTCCACCCCCCCACCTCATTCCCCATATCGCCGGACTAAAAATCGTCCCCCACTCAGGCACCCCCTACCTCCTTATAGGTACCTATATGCCTCAGCTCTCAAACCCCCACCTGACCCGCCTATACGCTGAGGTTGCAGCTTGGGGCCTCAGACTCGCGGACGACCACCCACAACACCGCACCCTCTGGGGAGGAGACTTCCAATCGACCACCCACACAGGTACAGGACACCCGGCCCTCACCTCCCTCCTCAAACATCACCTCCACCCCCTACACGACCCTATCCCTACCTTCCCCCGCAGCGGGGGCTGCCTTGACCACTGGCTCACCACACCTCCTTCACCTATCACCCTCTCACCATCCTCTTGCTTGATATACCCCTCCCCCTCCCACTTCACGGACCACTCTGCTATACATCTCGTCATTCCCGCCCCGTTCTCACTCGTAGCACACCCCCCTCCCCCCCATACTCACCCCCACACACAACACACGACACGCAAACTCACCTTTCGCCTTCCCCTTAACCCCGACCACATCAAACAGTACCAATCCAGCACCCCCGACCTCATCAACCAAACGGCAACCCTCCACGCAGATATACTCAACACCTCACAAACATCGGCCACCCCCGACACCCTCGATACCCTAGCCTCACGATTCACCACACTCCTCTCCCAACACATGGACCACGCAGCCACAATATGGCCCCTCCTCCCCGCCAAAAAACCCCGCCCACCCCAACCGTCCCATGCCCCCACTTGGCTCAATAATAAAACACGCACTCAAATACTCAAGCTCCGTAAATGCAGCAAAAACCACGGCCCCCTCCCCATCGCCCAAGCCCTATTAAACACAACCGAATATCTCTCCCCTAACGACATCAAACAACAATGCCAAGCACGCATCCGCCAGCTCCTTCATGCCACCACCGCGGAAAAAATACATAAAATCAAAACTAGAGCAAATGCGGCCTACGACACCTGCCCCAAACGCTCACACCGCCACCTGAAAATTAAAAGCGGTCTCCTACCCCCCGCCGGCCCCGCCTCCACCCTCCATCGCGTTACCAAACCCGATAACACCACCGCATCCTCTCCCTCCGCCGTCATTGACGCAGTCCACTCCCACTTCGCTAAAGAACTCGACCGCGCCACACCCCCCGAACTCCCCACCCCCCCATGGGAACTCCCCGACAACCCCGACAACTTCACCATCGAACCCCGCGGCGACCCCTCTCTCACCCTTGCCGACATGCTTACCCGCGACACATTCGATAAAACCCTCAACTCCCTAGGAACTGGCAAAGCCCCCGGCCCCGACGGTATCCCCAACGAAATAATCAAATTCCTTCCCCCGGCGACCCGCTCCGCCCTCTTCTCTCTCCTCTCCCTCCTCGCCCACAAATCCTACACCCCTCCTGATTGGTGCCACAGCACAACATGCCTCCTCCATAAGAAAGGCGACCCCTCCCTCCTAGATAACTACCGCCCTATCGCCCTAATGAATAACCTCCTTAAACTCTGGACAGCACTAATCAAAGATGCAGGCTCGAAGTACGCTGAAACCCACGGCATTCTCAGCGACCAACAAGACGGATTCCGACAACACCGCAGCATCCACGACGCCCTCTCCTCCCTCATCACGACGATGGAGGACGCGAAACTCCACAGCAAAGACATCTACGTCATGTACGCAGACTTCAAAGGTGCCTTCAACGCCGCGGACCACCGCATCATGTTCAAACACATGCGTCAACTCGGTATGCCCCCTACCTTTGTAGACACATGTGAACACCTATACGGGGTCTCAACCACGGCATACATCACTCCTCACGGCCCCACCCCTTCCATTGACATCAATAGAGGAACACTCCAGGGCGACACCCTCTCCCCATTCCTATTCACCCTCTTCCTTGAACCTTTCCTTCGCTGGCTCACGGTGGGAAGCCGGGGCTACCGCCCAGGCCCCCCCACCACTAACGTTGACCCCACAGAACCCACAGCCACCTACCCAGGACACGCCTTCGCAGACGACCTCAGCCTCGCCACGGGCTCGACCCCCAACATGACCATCCAGCTCAGGAAACTCTCCCTCTTCAGCGCTTACACCGGCATGACAGTCAACATCCGCAAATGCTGCATAACCGGAGCCCTCTGGCGCACAGGCAGCGCCCTTACCCGCGCCAATACTACCCTCCTCGCATCCCGCCTGCAAACTCAGTTCATCTCCCTAAACTGCACCCCGACCCCCATCCCCTCCATTAGCCCCAGGGACACATACAGAGTCCTAGGGGTAGAACTGAACACCTCCCTCAACTTCACCACACACTGGCAAGAACTCAAACGTACCACTGCATCCCTCATCACCGCCCTTTCCACCTCCCCACTAACTCAATCCCGCAGAATCAGGGTCATCCGTGGTCTCCTCATCGGAAAGCATTTCACTCTCCAGCTCGGCCTCTTCACCGACTCTCAACTAGACACTCTCGAGGGCCAAATCTGCCGCGCGCTCCGCTCCGCCGTCTCATCGGTACGTAATCTCCCCCGCACCGCCCTCCACCGCCCTACTACAGACCTAGGATACGGACTCCCCTCCCTCAAAGCACACGCCGCACAACTCACAGTTTGTCACTTACATAAAATCATGAACATATCAGGATATCGAGGCCACATGGCCCGGGCACACATACGCACCCTATCCACAACGTACTCCCACTGGCCCTCCGAATCCATCATGACAACCTGCCACACTCCTCCCACACTGAAATGCTTAGTCCGTGCTCAACGAGATGCGGGCACCCTATTTCACAACATCCCCCCACTCTCCCTCACCAACCCTATCGCCTCCACAATCCGTGCCCACTTCACCACTCAGGACAACACCCTCCTCGCCTCACTCCGTGACAAAGCCACACACATCACCGACCCTCACACATATAGACAAGCTTACTGCGATTTCTCTCCCCGCAAAACACACGCCTCCCTACTCCCCCGCCTCACACCCCTCTGGAAAAACCATATCACCAAGTGGTCGCAAGTCCTCCTCAGAGCCACCTCTACCTCCTTCATCCTCAAATCATGTAAATCCATCACCACACTCACGGGGTCCACCACCCCACTTTCAGTTCCCATCCGCCTCCTAGCAGCAATCCTCACCGAACCCCTCGACACCATCCACAACCGCCTCCCCATTACAAGACTCACTACCAACCAAGCATCCCCCCCCACCACTATACATCCCTCGTGGATCCCCCTCCTCTCCCCTCACATCCCTCGCTCCTCCCACACCCCCCAATCCGGCATCTCCACCCCCCGCGCCAATCACCCCACCCCCATTGCACCCATCACACACCTAGACACAGATTACCTCACCCCCTCCGACCACCACTACCCCCCCTGCGACGTAACACGCATCATTTCCAAACACAAAGACACAGAATACGGCCAAACACAATACATGGTTGAATGGGCCCCGGAACACCTCACGGAATGGGACATACAGCTACAACTCGACGACGGCTTCCGCCTCATCTCCTCCACTCCCACATCGGTATGCCTCCCCACCCCCTCCCCCTCTACCTGCTCCATTTGTCATGAACCCCTACACACAGAACCCTCCTCCGCCTGCTGCACTTGCCCGCACTTTGCCATACACTCCCAATGTCGCCCAGCTCAGGGCCCCGCCACATGGCAGTGCGACTGGTGTACTCGCGGCCAACAACACGACCTCACCCACCTCCACGAAGTGCAGTGGGCCCCATGCCTACAACTCCACGACACCATCAGTGAGACCCCCTCCGGCCCCACCGCCCTCACAGCATTCAACTCTGGCTTTGTCCCCTCCACCGCACCCATTTTGCCAGACCCCGGACCCCCTCCGTGGTCACACCCCCTTATCACATTCAACCATGACCCCATCAACCCCGACCTCGACATGCTCCCTACCGGTAAATTCGCTATCCACGCACACCCTACACTCCACGACACCACCATTCTCTGCACTCCCGACGGCCGCGCGGTCACCACCCTTAACGGCCCCCGCGTCCGCCACCTTTACCAACTCTTCCGCCCCGACCTCTCTAGTAATACATTCGAAGAGGAGGTCTACCACCTCCTCACCCGCCTAGGCTCCCGCTCAGAAATCCACTCACCCACACCCGCCACCACCACCCGCAATAGATGGGCTACCAGAGAAGACCTCCTCACAGCTCTCCGTCACACATTCCGCATCCAGACTGAACTCTACTCCGACCCCCTCAATAAATCCCTTCACTCCCACACCTACCACTCCCTCTACCCCGAAGACATAATCTTCTCATCTAGCGGCAGCAATGCCCCGCACACGTGGCAAGGCACCAACATAGCCAACCCCGAATACGACCACGAATGCATGAGAAGAGCCATGGAACACGCAATCACCAGCGCACACCTCACAGCCCCTCACACACCCAGCGCAACCATCCTCATCCTTCCCCGGTGGGAACACACGCCCTACCGCCACTCCAAATACATCAACTCCCCATACACGCACCACCTCTACACCCTCCCCAACGACGCAAACACATTCCTACCCCCCGACCAACACACCGGCAACCCCACCCCTACCCCATTCGGCACACGATGGATGGTAGACATATACCTCGTCGCTAACCCCCTCGCACTCTCCACCCTCCCAACACCCGCAGCCATGACAGCACTCCACAACACCCTTGAATCTATATACGATACTCACCTACCCAACCCTATCATCACCCCCCCTCACCCTCACCTCTTAGACACCTACTCACCCCACTCAGCAGGTATATACCACCGCCCCCCTAACCCTACTCACCCCCTCACTTACCCCCTCCCGGACCGCGTACATCTAACATACCCCCCCACCAGAGGCACCCCTGCTTGGAACTGGCAGGACTTTGTCTACACAGACGGCTCGAAAAAAGGCGGCTCGACCCCCCTCGGCGCAGCAGCTACCCACCCCGCCTCGGACACCAGAATCAAAATCCTGGTGACCTCTACCCCTCCCTCACATACAATTAATCGTGCCGAATTAGCTGGCATAGATATAGGCCTCCAACTTGGCCATACCCACCTCCTCACTGACAGTGCGTGCTCCCTCCGCCTTATTCAAGGTTACTTAAACTGCCCCTCAGCTTACCGCCATCACATTCACCGCGACACCCTCTTATCTATCACACACACCCTTAAAACCCGATGTGACGCGGGCATCCGTACACACCTCGGTAAAATAAAAGCTCACAACCACTCCATCGGCAACGACCTCGCAGACACCCTCGCCAACCATGTAGCGGATGGCCACCCATCCGATACCACATACACCACCGGTTCAGACGTCACGATAGGCCACTGGACATGGCCATACACCCTCATCCCACAAACCTTAGGGGACCCCACTCCCTACAGATACACCAACCTCAAATCGGACGCACACAAATACAGCTCAATACACACACACACTCCCCTCTCTCAAACAACCAAACACGGAGCCCTCCTCGCCCGCGCCACGTTGGACGGCGCCGACTTTTCTTACCACAAAAAACACTCTACTCTCACAAACATACAGTTCACACACAAACAGGAATTCATGTGGGGTGTCCACAACACCCGCCTACTTACTCACAACCCCACCCTGCGCTGCCCCCTATGTGGCCAATTCACTAGCAACGGCCACATGGCCGGTAACTGCCCCTCAATGTCTGGTCTAAGACAGGACCGTCACAACAGCGCCCTACAACTCCTACTCTCCCTACTGGAACGCCACAACGGAGGACGCTGGGAAACCATCACAGCAGACTTCGGTAACAAACCCATAAAATCGTTCGATACTCCAACCCCCGCCCTCACCACACTCGACTGCCACCCTCCTCACCCCACCCACATGTCCACCCGCCTTGTGGCTGCTGACGAGGGTCTCTCTTATGACTCCCTAACCTCGTGTCCCGCCATCCTCCCCCCTGAGATTCTCCCCCCCCTGCTCCGCCCCCCAGCACACAAACCTGACTTCATCCGCATCCTCGAACCCAGATTCGTTGGTCACTCCAACGGTCGCCGACGTTACGCATCCATTAAAAAGATTCAGATAGGGGAATGGAAGTACTGCACAGACAACAACCTCTCCCACACTGCCGACCACATACGCACCAAGTACACACCCCTTGCGAACGCCATCAGGAACCACTGGCCAGGCACAGTGGTCGATATCCTCCCCATCGTCATGAGCCGCACGGGCACACCACACTCCTCCACCATCACGAGTCTTACCTCCCTTCTCACCGCCCGCACCGACCCTCCGGATAAACTCGTCTCCAAAGCACGCCTCGACACATCTCGCATCCTTGCACAACTCCATACGCATACTGTCCAATGGCTACATCACCTCCTACGCATATACCGCATCAAGTCCCGCACGACCTCCCGCCGCGCATCCGCACACTACCTCCACACACGACCCTGACTGCACACATTCTTCGCCTCTACTTGCACCCTCCCCGGGGGGGAGTAAAACCCCCGCACACCCTTGGAGAGGTTGGATTAGGCGGTTAACGGTCTAGCCCTGACTTGTAAGTTCCCTGTATGGCATAGTTGGGAGGGCCCAGAGACAGCAGCCGACGCATCCGGCTTTTGGTGAAAAACCGGCGCATACGGTACATGTTGTAAACAATTTCAATTTCAATTTCAATTTCGGCCCGTGCGTACTTTAATTTGTACTGTTATTGTTTTTTCCCGAGGCAACGCCGCAACGCTCACCTAACTTAGCGAGGAGCTTTACTTTCCCACGGCGAAAGGGGGGAGTCAACACGAGCGCCCGTCTATGCTTTTGCGTGCCTACACGCTCCTAACGGCCTTGCTGGCTTTGCTTCTTACTCGCCGGTCGCTCTCATGCGTCGGCTAGTTCACCCGGGGACAGTTTTTCCCGCTACATGTCAGAATAGTACATTACGCAGTATTTTTAGAACCGCTTCTTATCGGTAACTCGCCGGTAGCGGCACGTTCATGTGAGCACATGTCGCTACACCTACCCGGCTTGAGACACACGCTACAAGCACTGCACCTTCGACCAAGATGGCACCTTCCTCGACGCAAGCTAGGACGACGTCAAGACCTCGGCTACCTTGAGGGGGGGGGGTGTTAGCATTAGCATCCCGTTGCCTAGTACTTATGTACAAGGTAGCTATTTGTCATCCTAGTACTTTGTGCTATGATATTAGCGGTACTATATTCCCTATTAGTGGCGGTCGGCCGGCCTTGCCGGTGCCTTCGCCGGCCGCCATCTCTCTCCTCTCACTCCTCTAGTCACCACAGCCGGCCCCCCTGTGGGGCCAGCACCACCTCCATGTAACTATCGGTTCCCAACTCTAACATGTCGTTCGAGCGGTGTTCGCTTTCCATCGCATGTGGTGGGCGAGTTCCCGGCCGATTATATTTCTAACCCGAGCGGGGAGATTATCGATCCGGTTGAGGCTTTCGAGGAGCCCGCGGCGGGCAACCGAGCAGGCATAGAGCATCGAGTCCGACGACTCGGTCGATTCGGGAAGGAAAACGCCGTGTAACCAAAAAGTTGGCAAGGCGAGGGGGGAGGTGGAGTACTGGCACGTGAGTAGGTACAAGTCGACTAGGAGGGCCGAGAGGTTAGCGGCCCGTACCATGTCAGTGGTTGACATGGGGGCGGCGAGGACCAAGGGCGTCTATAGTCCTCGGCCACGTAAGGGTTCCAACGCAGTGCCGAGATTTTGGGCGATTGGGGGTGGTTGGGGCGCAGTGAGGAATGGAGCGAGCGGATGGCCTAATAGACGGTTCCAAGGGTTGTAGTGGTCCGCGGTGTGCGCATGCGCAGGTCGGTCCCGCAGTAGCGCCTCTCTGTATGTGGAAGGGAGGCTAGAGTTCGAGGACATGGTGATCAATATGTGATTGCAGTAGGATGTGGGGAGATGCTGGTCAGTCGTGAGGTTGAGAGGTTGTCTCGTTTGTGGGTTGCGTGTATTGGCGGCACACTACCATGTCTCATGGGACCTGGGTTTGCCGGATGTTGGCGGCGGACGTGAACGTCCGGACGCTCGGTGGGGCGCGATGTGGTGCGCCGGTCCCGGGGGGGGGGGGGGGGGGGGGGGGGGGTTGTAAGCGATGGCGGAATGTGTAGGTCCGCAGTACTGAGGTGGGTACGCATTTTGATTTTGAAGTGGGTGGCGCGGGAGCTATCGGGGGGGACATGATTCGAACTTTGGAAAGCTGCGCCTTGATGTGTGTACCGTATGGTGCCTCTACGGATCCATTGACGTGGGTGAGATGGGCTCGGTTGGGAAGACGTGGACGGTGCTTGTTGTTCAACGGGCTCTGCGTCCACCAGTCTTTCGCTCATCGGGAGGCTAGGCCATGGGCGAAGACGGTCGGCGTTGCTCATTCGAGCTACCGACCCATCTATATTTTGCGGTTCAGTAGTACTTTAGTATTACTAATTTGGAATTTATTAATGTCTTTAGTGACGGTAGGATACGTATTTCCGATAGCGGTACATGTTGTAAATCATTTTTTTCTTTTCATTTTTATTTACAGCAGATGGCTCTAACCTATGGACCATCACGGACGAAACTCGGAGCGAGTCGCCGGTGCATACGGTAACGTGACGACAGTCACCTCACATGCCCGGCGTGGAGATTCGTAAGAACAGCAAGATGGTCGTTTTAGAAACGAAAAACGGGGGAGATTATAATGAACGGGAGGAATTCGTAATAAAATATCGACTACAATGTAGTACCGGCGTATGGTGGCTTGCGAGTGTCGCAGCACGGGGATTATTTGGGTTATACTCACAAGGCTTCGGGTAAGCTAGAAAGCAAGCTCAAATTGGAAATATTGTCGTTTGATTACTGCATGATCTCCACTGACCACCCTCGAAATGTCCCTATATTCATGGTCATATTGATATTACACATGTTTATAATACAATAGGGGCGAGAATAGTCTGGCGTAGCCACGACATTACAATTCTAACCACGAGATTACGCAAGTCACAATGTTAAAACACATGCATGGGTTGCTCTTATATGACGCGCCGACACACATAGGTCGTCCACCTTATGCCATGGCGACGATTCGTTCGACTACCGCTACCGCAGCGGAAAGAGCGCACGTTTATGATGTGCACGTCGCGTCCGTTCGGACACACAAGGCTATCACGCAGGCCGTTGAGTCGTTCGCGACTCACTTACGTTCGACGCTTCCATGGCAAGAATGCACTCCCTTAACATAAGCGAGTCGCCAAGCGCTTCGTATACTCACGCTTTTTCAACACGCAAGCAGCCGAGCGAAGCACCAACGGCGTCGATGGACTCCTCGCATCCATGGAGTAGGAAGAACTCATCGAAGTTAGTCTCCACGCGGCCGCAAAAGCTCAAGCCGCTCATCTTTAAGCAACCGACGACCAACAGATGAACATAGGCAACGGAGGCAACCCCGACGGACTCAACCCGCGGCTGGACAAGAGTCTCAAGGACAAAAAGCAAAAAGACAAAGACAAGCACGAGAAACGAAAGAAGCTCAAGGGACGTCTAAACAAGAACCCCGAGCCCGAGGCAAAGGGCTGATGGTGTGCACCGCCGCGTGGATTCATGCAACCCAACCTCCGACTACATGCGACATCGCGTGCGACGGAGCTAGCGCGAGTGGGAGAAAGTCGTCGCGAGCGTGGAAACCCTACAATGGGTCAAGGAGGGGCTATACCGTTCAAAAACAACCGTCCACCCCCACAACTCAACCAATGAGTATCGTTACTAGACGCCAACCATGTCCAAATAGAATTAGTAGGCCGAGAACTACTAGAGCGCTTCGTCCAAGCTGTGGCTTGGGAGCCCTCTGCATGCAACGACTACGTTTCCCGACTCTTCCTAGTGCCTAAGCCGGGCAACAACCAATGGAGGCTCATATGCGACCATATAAAACCACTAAACAAGTAATGCGTTTGGAAGCGACTCAAGATGGAAACGCTACTAGGGGTCAAGCGCCTAACACGACATAGAGACTACATGTTCAACTTCGACTTGTAGGACGGCTTTTCCGCGTTGGGCATCAACCTAGCGCGGACCACGACTACTTCACAGTGAACGTGCGAGGACAACTCTACCGACTCGCGGGGCTACCGATGGGGTGGTCCCTTCCCCCCTTCGACTTCTGCAAGATGACACTAACCTTCGTGAATTTCCTACGAGCACTTGGCCAT
Organism: Tetraselmis chui; assembly: GCA_026401115.1. Classification (NCBI taxonomy): domain Eukaryota; kingdom Viridiplantae; phylum Chlorophyta; class Chlorodendrophyceae; order Chlorodendrales; family Chlorodendraceae; genus Tetraselmis; species Tetraselmis chui. The sequence goes on from JAPMLY010000117.1 coordinate 201,498, forward strand.
GAACTGCCATGCCCGGCACAATGGCAGTGCACGAATACCAACCTCCGAATAATGCGATGGCGCGGCGCGAGGATTCTACCGTATGTCGACGACTTCCTATTATTCGCGGCTATGGAGGAGGAAGCGCTCTCCTTGGGCCAACGTCTCGCCATCCTCCTGGACCGTCTCGGCATGCTTCGCCACCCAACCAAGGGCTTCAAGGCATCCGCACTAAATGGTCACCACTTGGGAATCGACATCGACATAGCGTCATGCTACTTCTACGCTATGGAGTCGAAATTCGCCAACATCGCGAGACAAGCAAGACATCTAATCGGACGCGGAACACACGCTGACTACCCGTCAAGGACCTTCAATCACTAGCGGGACAAGCACAATGCCTGATTCTCCTTCCGAGAGCTGCATTCCGTCGTTGGTGAAAAGTAGGGAGGCCTAGTCCGGCTAACACCCCAATCGCGTCGCGATATGTAGCGGTGGACACATGTACCCAGCCAGTCCAACGGGAGACCCATGCACAAGCCAATCGAGACCGCGTACCTACACATGCGCATCTCGGGCTGTGGATGGGGAGGTGCCCTCAACGAACGCCTCGAGGCACGAGGATTATGGAGCGCCGAGGACGAACAACAACACATTACGCAGAAGGAGTTGAAGGATGCCTGTCACGCCTTCGAGAGCTTCCTTCATACCGCAGCTTTCCGGCCGCATGGTCCTAATGCACGAAGACAACCACGCAGTCTGTCACATTCTGATAGGCCTAACCTCACGGTCTCATGTGATGATGGGCGAATTACGGTGCCTCTAGTGTCTGCTCGACACAAACATCAGTAACCTACGACCGCGCTGCATCCGATCAACAACCAACATATGGGCCGACAAGCTCAGCTCACACTGCGGCAACGACGAGTGGAAGGTAGACCCGGTGTCATTTGCGGAACTTGATGTGAGGTTTGGAACACAATCTATCGATCGCTTCGCTTCTGCGCTCAACACATTGCTACCGCGGTACAATAATGGATGGAGAGACCCAACATGCGAAGCCGTGGATTCGTTGTACCTATCGGATTCAAATTAGCGAAAAGAAAACAATTGGTGGAACCCCCCGTGGTCCCTACCACCCAACCACGTCCCTAAACTACGGTAGAGCGGCGCATCATCTACTGTAGTCGCCCCTAGATGGACAAACAAGGTTTTGGCACCATGGGCTTACCGAGACGGCCTCTGATGAATAAATCGTCGCGCCCCATCCAAACTTATTCCAACCCGGGCGTCGGGCGCTACGCGGCATAAGAGACAGTCCTCATCGGGCCGTCAATGTATTCCGAGTTCCCTCCCGGCTTGGCTCCACTTAAGACGAGGAGTTGTGAGCGCTACGCTCGCTCTTTTTACGGGACTGCACCGCGAGCCTAGAATCCCCGACCATTAGTCAAGACGACCTTCAAGGCCTAAGTACATAGTAACCGTCACTGCTAACGCCGACACGTGGATCGAGACGATGAAATTGTACATGACCAAGATTCTCGGCTCTAGCGTACTCGGCGCGAAGACTCTAGCCCTACTATTCGTAGCATGGGTACTCATCACAACAATTACGTACGGTAGTACAATGCGCCTGTACTTCGACTTCTGCGATGAGCACAGACTCGAGGCACTAGCAGCTAGGCCGGCACACATGGCTAGTTACGTCGCGTGGCTAGGTCAACTCGGGAACATCAAGGCATTAAGTCTACAACCATACATGTCGCCGAGAGCAACTTCTTCAAGGACCACGTCCTCGAAGTAGTTGCCCTCGGCGACCTCGTCGCTAAGGCACGAAAAGGACTTGCCGCGTCGCAGGTAGCGAATGACGACACCGCGGTACGCGTGCACCTGCCATCATCCATCGTCGTCCATGGCCTACGCATGAAGCAAGCCCTACGACTCTATGCCGCGGAGTCAACGACGCGTGCGAAAGTGAACACCAACCAAGCACGCGATCAAGTACGACTTCTGCGAGCATGCACGATAGTAGTAATATTGCACTTGTTCTTCCGCAAAGGGGGATCATGCATCGACTGCTAAGCGAAGACCTCGTCGCTTGCAAGGACGATGGGATTCGCCTATACCATCATACGAGGAAGGGATAACGCGGAGTGTTAGCACAACGTAAACTACTATGTCTTCCACCATGTAATGTAAACACATAGGTAATTCAAGCGTTACCGTTTTTCGATTCACTTCGGTGCATATTCTCTAGAGTCAATCTAGGAGGAGCGCGCTTGGCAATCTACGTGTCAGAGAAGCACGGCATATGAACAACTGACACCCTTACATGATGTTGGCTACGTGAGGTCATGACAACGCTACATGAGCACTCCCATCATGATTCAAATGGAATTCGTACTCCTTACGAAAAGGAGCCGCGACAACCGCATGCAACGTCACAGTGACGCTATAGAAGTTTAAATACTTCGGCGGCTTGTCAACCGAGTCAAGCGTAGTACTTAACTATACCGACCCTATTGTTCTTGCATGACGATCATAGTGGTTCTTCTTCGGCATGTGGACACCTTGGGGTGGCTAGCCTACAATCAACCCGCTAAATGGCGACAACAAACCCTAAAACCCAACGGAGCCCCCGTGCTTTGTGAATGATCGTATTGATAGTATAGAGATTAAAATTACACATGGGTCGAGAATAGTCGGGCGTTGCCACGACATTACAAATTCTAACCGTTGGATTACGCTAGTCACAATGGTAAAACACGGACACGCGTTACCCGTATATATAACGCGCCGACACACAAAGGTCGTCCACCTTCTGCCTTTACGCGAGCACAGCTCACGCAACCCACCCTCAATTAGCGTAAGTAATGGGCCCTAGGACCCTTGCGAGCAAAAATGCAAGAGATAAACACTTTTGGCAAACGGAGCCTCTCCCATTGATTTGCAAGTCAGGATGGGAGAGGCTCCGTCTTTCTGCTGCTCTTCATGGCACTCTGGGTTCTTATCTCCGCGACGCTTTTCAGGAAGGCAGTGCTGATGCTGTGGCATGCCTTCCTGTTCCTCGGGCTTAGGTTTTTTCTTCCTTTCTTTCTTTTTCTTGCTTGGTGGCCTCCACTGTTTTTTCTTGTAAGAAAATTTTAAATATTTGCAAGTCAGGATAATTACTTATTACAGGTGCCTGTACTGAATAGAATCTACTTGGGAAATCTACAGAACGAGGGTGGGAAACCAGCTCAAATTTAAAATGTCCCCGTACCGCCCTTTCCTTCCACACACGCTAGTTGTAAGCAGACACTCTGCAGCAGGACAACTAGACTTTGAACGGACGACGGCCGGAGACACATCCGGCGTATCCCTCCCAGCGCCACCTCTCGTGCTAACAGGTGCGACACTCAGCCACCGTGAATATTTCCTTTCGCAACTACCGCGGACAGCGATATTGCGGCACGTATAACGGAGCGCGGCTTGAACACCGTATATATACGCCCATCTACTACATCTGGCGCAGCGCCGGCAGGCCCAGCTGGCACTGCCTCCCTCATTAACATACAAACGCTCACATATCTCAATACCGCTATTTTATGTGCTGAACCCACCACATCTCCGGCTTCGCCCTCTGTTCTGGTACAGCGCACCCTGCCGCGCCATCTGCCATTGAACCCTCACAGAGGTTTCTAAAGGATCGTGGAGGCGTCGTGTGCATGTCCGTGTGGTGTTACTCGTTGTTACGTTTGGTCTGACTTTGGGAAGCACAGTGTCGAGCTGAGTTCACCGCCGCCGGCTGCAGGTGAGGAAGGAGACGGAAAGCGCGGCAAAGCGGAGCGTACCCGTACTCGCGTAGCACCGAGGAGACACCCTCGCTGCATAGCACTTGTCTTATCATTAGTTTGATTTCCAGGCGCCTCGGTTTCGCAATGATGGAGGACGACGAGGAGGAGACTTGCCCGCTGTGCATGGAGCCGATGGACGTGACGGACCAGTCGGCGAGTCTCTGCGACTGCGGCTATTCCATGTGCCTCTGGTGCTGGCACCAGATCATGGAGAACGCGGCGAAAGACAGCCTCCCCGCGCGCTGTCCCAACTGCCGCTCCGAGTACGATAAGGAGCGGATCACGAACGCCACGGTGGACCCCGAAAAGTGCGTCTTCCTCTCCCGATCTGACGCTTACCTAGCTGCACCACATATTCAACTTTTTTACTAAACACACTGACCCTTATCTTTAACCTTCCCACGTATCCCGCTGTAGCACTGCTCCTCCTTTGACATCCATAACCTTGCTCTTCCGCTTTATCACTCACCTCCCTACATTTGTTACCTTCCCCAACAATAATGTGTGCTTCTCTGCTTCATCTCATTTGTGCCAACCTTGCAAACTCACTGCACATGTACCATTCATCACATACACTATACCTTTAAGCTTTTCTGCTATTGCACCGTGCAAGGCGTATGAACGCTGTTCATGCCCTATAGTCAGCATTATATTGCATTTCTTATTCAAGCATCATTGAGTGCATGCCCACCTTGACCGTCTCCCGTCTCTGTCGTCATGTCTCTCCCTCTCTCTCATCCACTTCTTTGTGGTGCAGAGTGGCGCAGGCGATGCAAAAGAAGCGGGAGGAAAAGAAGAAGAGCAAAGTGCTGACTGATCGAAAGGCGCTGGCCAATGTGCGCGTAATCCAGCGGAACCTTGTGTATGTGGTCGGCCTCTCAATGCACATCTGTCGAGAGGAGGTGAGTTGCGCCACTCTGTTAGCTGCCCACATTTCACTTGGAGCATAGTTCACCGCCTGAGAGTCAGCAAGATACGTGTTGATTATGTATGCACAGCATCCCTCCCCCTAAATTGCCTCCAAACAATTAGGGCAATAGGTAATAACTAAGTTACCTCCGATGTGTGTTACCTCCGATTTGTGGCGCCCAGGCGCTCCGTAAGCAGGACTATTTTGGACAGTTTGGGCGAATTGTGAAGATATCTGTTAATAGGGCGGGGCCATACAGCAGCGCATCCACAGCCAAGTCTAGTCCCACAGGCAGCGCGTATATCACTTTTGTGCGCAATGCGGATGCCCTGCGCTGCATCGAGGCAATCGATGGATGCACTTGGGACGGTGCGGGAGCAGCCATCCCTCCATTGCATGTGTCTATATGGCCACCTCATGAGTTTATCATTCTCCAGTGTTTCTGTAAATCAGCCATCGTGGCTATTCTCACGCTCTTTACTGCTGTGCGATACAGGAAACTCGGTCGGTGCCTGCTTTGGCACGACTAAATACTGCAATTCTTTTCTCAAGGGGATTACGTGCACGAATCCAGATTGCCTTTACCTTCATGACATAGGTAAACCCACAAATGCGTGCTGCACAGTAAGTGTCAATACTAAGCTGGCACCCCTCTATCTTTTGCCCCAACCCAACTGACTAGGCTGTATCACGTCGCGGTGCAGCCCCGGAGGATAATGAAAGCTTTACAAAGGAACAGATGCTCGCGCGGTACGGGAACCAAAAGAGCTCGAACTTTTTCGAGCTCACGCACCCGTTGGCGTCGCAGCAGCAGCAGCAGGAGCACGCGTCAATGGCGGAAATGCGGGAGATGGAGATGCGCGAGTCGGACAACATGCGGTCACAGCCTCAGAACATTCCGCAGGGCACGGTGCGTTTCCCATCAACTTCCTTCCCCGTCCCTAGTCAGGGCAAGTACATGTCAGCTGCATCCTCTTCCTTATCCCCTCGCCATCCTCATTCGTACTCTGTGTGTGTGTGTGTGTTTGTGTGTGTGTGTACTTGTGTGTGTGTGTGTGTGTGTGTGTACTTGTGTGTTGCGTATTGTTTTCGTAATTTGTAGAGTTCGGTTATGCAGGGGCAGTACGGAAGCCGGAACGATTCTTGGAGTGGACAGGGCGGGGCATGGGGCTCCCCGCCGCCGCCTCCGCCCCCGCGTGGCATGGGCCCGCCTCCAGGAATGCATCCGGGGATGAGTATGCCTCCAGGGATGCAGGCAGGCATGGGCCTTCCCGGCGGCCTGGGGCACCGTCGTCAGTCCTCTGGCGGAGGTGGCATGGTATCTGCCAACAGTGGGAGCTTTGACGGCCCCTCCTGGGGACAGGTGGCCGCGGCAGGGAACCGGGGGACGCCCCCGCCACCCCCGCCCAGCCAACCAGCCGCGCAGGAGGAGTGGCCTGAGCTGGGGGCCGGGCCCAAGCTAGGGGACACGGCGATGGCAAAGGCTGCCTCTGGGTCGGGAAAGATTCCGGTGTATAAGGCACTGCCTGCCTCTGGGCTTGCGCCCGGTGCGAAGTTGAAGGGGGAACTGAGCAACATGATGAATGGGCGCAGCGAGTCGATGGAGACGTTGGGCGGGGTGATGGTGGCGAAACCGCCCGCGGGTCGGTCCAAGGCGCCCGGCCCTCCCGGTGGCTCTGCCCCAGGCGGTAACCTCTCCTCCCCCTTCCTCACCGCTGCCGGTCCCCAGTCGGCCCCCATGGCCAAGCAGAACAGCGGTATGCTCACAATGACGCTGCCGTCGAATCGCACCGACAGCGCTAGCGTCGCGACCGCCCGCAACGGGTCAGGGAAGGTGGTGAAAGGACCTCCGCCCGGTTTTGCTCCCCCCCTCACCTCCTCGGCCTCCACTTCGGCAGCTGCCGCCTCTTCTGGAGTTCGAGGACCCCCGCCTGGCTTTGCTGGGCCTTCGTCGTCTACCGCTGCCGCAGCCCCTCAGCGCTCGGGCTCCAACGACAATGATGTGCTCAAGTATGTCTACCAACTCGTCCTATTTTCTCATCCTCTTCCTCCTTCCCCCCGAATCTTCCCGCTCTCTTCCCCTTGTACAAACGAAAATAACTGAGAATGAACCAGAAAACATGTGACAACTTTGCAAAGGAGAATTTGCTGTATAGTTTTCGTTGGGCGTCCTAATTAGGATGTCGGTGTCTAGCTTTCCTTATGGATTGAGTCCAAATCACCTCCTTCTATCATTTCTCTCCCCCTTTCGAAAATGAAGAATGGGCACTAAGTCAGTGATTACTTTTTGCGTTTGGCTGAAAGGCTCCTCATGACAACCCCATCGTACGTCAAGCTGAATCCAAACTGCCTCTCCCTTTTTTGTCTTTCGGTTTGCAGCAGCCTTGTGGCGAGCCTAAAGGGAGAGCTGGTGGCGCCCCAACAGAAATCAGAGCCGCCTCCCCCTCCCGTTTCTGTCGCGGCACCCGCCCCCACACCCACCCCCGCCCCTCCGCCGACATCTGCACCCACTGGCGGAGAGCCTCTTGCTCAGGCGCTGCAGGGTTTGGAGCTGCTGGGGGCGGGGGCCAACGGGTCGCAGCATGGCGGGCGGCAGGGCGGCATGCCCTCTCTGCCACCGGGCTTTGACGTCTGGTCTGCGGACGTGCCGCCCGCGTATGCTGGCCTTGCCACCGCGGCGTACAACCCGATGGGTCTTTCTTCCCAGGGAGACCCCTCTGCTCGCTACCTGCTGCGTAACCCACCCGCCAACGCTCCCGGCCCCTCTGGCACCACCATTGGCCCTCCTGGCAGCGCGCGCGGTGCCGGCGCAGGCACGGGCTCCGCCGCTGCCGACATCAACGACTCGCTGGGCAGCTCAGGCCAGTCGCGCTCTCGGTCCCGCTTCCAGTTCGCCCAGGAGGACAGCAAGGAGGGAGTCTCTGACCCGTTGTGGTGAAAACCCCAGCCATTGCTGTATCGTATAGTTCTTTGTGTCATTTGGTCCACAGGCTGTGATTCCTGTGGTCTGTGCGCATGCCAAGTGTGTGTGTGTGTGTGTTTTGGAGGGTACATCATTCGTTTTTTCTGCATTTGGAATTGTTAGTGGTAAGGGATAAAGGGAGTGGAAGAAAGCTTGAGCCATTTCAGTGATATTTGGTGTGACAAGTAGCGGCGAGTGTTACGTTCTCTAATGGGTTCTATTGCTGTACCTCTCTCTTGGTTAAGAATCCCTTTCGCACGATATGTGCTTTTATTAATCATTTGGCCCTCATGCGATGCGTTTGTAATGTATTCGACAGTCGATTGTGGTTTGACCGCTCAACGATCTGCTTTATCCTCTTTCTACCCCACAGGCAAGGTGCCTCCGGGGACGGCATTCCCGCTGCGGTGGACATCTTCAAGCTCCTGCGGCAGGGCAACTCCACAGGGGCGGCGGGCATGAAGCCGCCGCCTGGCTTTGGCGGGGTAGGCATGGGCGAGGGCGGCGGTGGTGGGATGGGCGTTCCACCCGGCATGGCGCTTCTGCAGCAGCTACAGCTGGGAAGAGGCGGTCAGACCGGTGCGAAACCCATCCTCTCACCCACCACGCTCGAACCACACACACGCACGCACATTCACACACATACACACACAAACAAACACACATGTACGGACGCACACACACACACACACACACACACACACCAGCACGCACACACACACACACACACATACACGCGCATGCACGCACGCACGCACCCCCCCCCCCCCGCACACACACACACCTTTCCGTCCTCTGTTCAAATTTTTCAAAGATGGAGAGCATATGCAATAAATTCTTCTTGCATTCAACATGAAAGCTAAGAACCACTGAAAGAACGCTGTGAACTGGTCAAGCGAGATGGGCTGCCCCTAAGAGTCTGTCGACATCTCGTTCCTTGCGTGGCTGCTGTCTTCAGGTGCAGCCGCTCCTGGATTCATGGACCCAGCTATCATCACCTCCCGAGCAGGGATGGTTTCCGGGCCACCGCAGCAGAGCCTCCGTCCCAGCGGCGGAAGCGGTGTGGTGCGTCCTCCGCCTGGCTTTGGGGGCGGGCAGCAGCAGCAGCAGCCGATGTACGCGGGACGGGGCATAGACACGGTAGCAGCAGATAGTAGCACACAACATTGGGACAGCAGGTGATGGTAGTTGGGTACTGTATGGGGGGGGAGGGGCTGTTGACGGTGATCCGCGTTTGAGCCCGGCTGAAATGCAGCATGGGCTCTCGATGTCGTCGTCATCACCGCTGGCTGGCCGATGAGGGACTGGACGGGCTTGCTAAGGCAAGTTCTCCTATCCTAGCTCCCACTGTCCGGAATAAAGAAACACCCCCTGGACCCCACCCACCAGTGCACACCCGCAGTAGCAACCCAGGAGCGTAGGCCGGTGGTCGGCTGTTTTGACTTGCGGAGGGGGAAGGCGGTGCGTCTTCCCCCTGTCCGAAGTGTGGAAATGTGAAAAGCAAAACAGACTATTGACGGCGGTGGAAGGCTCTCCACTGCGGCGCTTCATCAGCCCCCGACAGAAACAAGCCTGAAAGTTCGACACAACTACTGATGTAATGGTGTTTTTTTATCACCCCAGCCGTCTCTCCTTGCACACATCCTGATTGCACCTGTCTCGCACCACATATGGGTGGCATCCATCAGCGAGCGGCTGTGATGGTTCCTTCTTGTCTGGCTGATATTTTGTGTTGGCTGTCGTCGGGAGACTTTATTTATGGGATTATTTTTTATTGAGACATCGACTATAATCTACAAACCTAAAATGTGTGGAGTGATGTTAGTTTCGGTCGATTGCCTACTTGTCTTAATTTGAACTCGCCGTGTGGTATATGTTAAGAGTTGGAGTACCTGTGGAATAGGTTGTGAGCAATGTTACTCAGCCTTGCTCAGTGGAATGGGCTCAGTGCGGGGAAAAAACTTGAATTAATAAATAAAACGTTTGGAGCATGATTCTGGTTCTGCTGCTAAGGCACGCTCTCTCTTCAGCTCGTGTGGCGCGATGGACGACGGGCAGAGGGTTGGGCTGTACGGACCGGGATGCCACGGCAGGGCTGCGCTACGATGGTGGCGCGGCTGTGGTGCTGAGCAGTAGTGGGAGTGGTGTGCGAGAGGAGGGGCAGCCGTGGTCGAGTGCCCATTGCAGCAGCGCGGCGTGCTTGTGCTTGGCTGCCTGCTCTACCACTCGCTTATCCCAGGGGCAGCCCTCCGAGCGCGCCCACTGTAAAACCTCAAGGTGACCCCCACGTGCTGCCTCACGGCACGTCCACTCCCCCCACGGACACCCCTTCCCTCGCGCCCAGCGCAACAGATCCAAATGTCCCCCGACCGCCGCGTGCTCGCAAACCCGACTATCCCATCGGCACCCTTGCGCGACCGCCCACTGCAGTACCGTCAGGTGCCCTCCCGTCGCGGCCTCCGCGGGTGTGCTTCCGTCCCAGGGGCACCCACACCGTCGAGCGAGCTGAAGTATCGATAGGTGGCCTCCGCGAGCGGCGGCGGCGCAAGTTTTTTCGTCCCACGGACACTTACACGATCGAGCCCAGGCGAGCGCGTCCAAGTGACCCCCGCCGGCCGCTTTTTCACACGTTCGAGCATCCCAGGGACAGCCTAGCGTTACGGACCACTGCAACACGTCGAGGTGGCCGGCGCCGGCGGCAGCCGCGGGGGTGTTCTCGTCCCAGGGGCAGCGCGCGCTGCGCGCCCACTGCAGTGTCTCGAGGTGACCTCCGCCTGCGGCTGCCGCGCTCGTCCTTTCGTCCCAGGAGCAGCCGTGCAACTTCGCCCATTTCAACGTCGACAGGTGACCTCCACCGGCGGCCAGCGAGCAGGTTCGAGTGTCCATACGTGCCCCTGACGCGCTCGCCCACTGCAGCATCTCGATGTGGCCGCCGCGCGCAGCGTAAGCGCAAACGTTAGCATCCCACGGGCAGCGCGAGCCGCGAGCCCACTGCAGCGTTGAGAGGTGACCGCCAGCTGCGGCTTTGGCGCACGTGCGGGCATCCCAGGGGCACCCAGCAGCTCGAGCCCACTGTAACACCTCCAGATGACCCTCCCCAGCGGCACGAGCGCAGGTTCGTTTGTCCCAAGGGCAGCCCGCCTCACGCGCCCACTGTAGCACCGCCAGTTGGCCGCCCTCGGCGATCCGCGAAGCGGTGCCAACTTCCCAAGGGCACCCCGCGTCTCGAGCCCACGCCATCAGCTCCACCCTCCCCACGTACGCGGCTACCCTCGCCTTTCGCCCGATCACTCCCACCTCCGCGTCCACCGCCGCCCGCAGAGCCTTATTGACGTGCCTTAGCACCGCTCGCCAGTCGTCGCCGACCAGACGTACCACAGCCGCTAGCGCGTCTTCGGGCAGCGAAAGCAATGGAAAGGCATCGCTACGCGGCCCTTGTCTCTCGGTAGGTTGCATAACTGCTGACTTGAGCTCCGCGACAACGCAGTTACGAATTCTGCTTCTTGGCTACGGATTCTTTTCTGTCTTCTCATCAATCGGAGGAGAAAGTCAAGCAGCAGGGCGGCGCCGGACGGACCCTCGGCGCTTCCTCTGAGTTGTGTCCACTGCCGCTGCGACCATGTGACGAAGGTCGTCCGTAACGCGTCACTTGTCCGCTTGCCCGTCGTCATGGTCTCGCGTATCGTCCATCGTCAACTCTCCTGTACAAGTACGACATGTACCCCTTTTCTGGGAAAGTAATTTCTTGGACCTTGCATACCAAGCATTTAGAATATCTTTACCCATAATCCTTACAATCCTTTTGCTTCTTGCCATCTCTCGGTTCAAGCTATGCGGGGTGCGTTCGCGTCGGCGGGTGTTGACATGTCGGATGATGCATGTGCCGGTGCATTTGGCTCGATGCGGCGGAGATGCTTCGGTCCACACCGCTCTCTCTTGGTTGGTAGTGACGGCCCTTGCGGAAATCATCTCCGAGGTTCGCGTGGCGCACTCGAGGTTGGCGTCGAGGTTCTCACAGATCCCACGTCCCACGATGTTAGTTCAACTCCCCAACGGCAACGACGGCCTCCCCGCGGATGTGGGTGTCTTACACTATCACGGCATCCGAGGCTCAAAACTTGCTCTTGATGCCGTTGTTTCCGGTTTGTTCGGCGTTTCTGCCCCCCGTCTCCCGAAGTCTCTCTACGCCGTGCGGAGAAGACTAAGTTCGCGAAGTACTCGGAGGGGGTGAGGAGTCGCCCCGACGTCCGCTTCATTCCCTTTGTATTCATGGAATTTGGTACTCAACGGCCACGCCACGGCTTTCTTGACGGAGCTAGCCAAGGAGGCCGCCGCCTCTAAAGGGATGCATGTGGGCAAGTTGTTGGCCTCCTGCCCTCCTGGCGCCGAAAGGTCTCTCTCGCCGTCCATGCTGCTCACGCGACACCTCGACACGTCTCGCATCCTTACACAGCTCCACACGCATCAAATCCCGCACGAACTCTCGCCGCGCCTCCACACACTGCACCTTCACACGCCCCTGAATGCACGCCGCCATCGCCCCGCATTGCACACTCCCCGGGGGGGAGTAAAACCCCCGAACATCCATGGAGAGGTTGGATTTAAGTGGCTAACGGTCTAGCCTTGACTTGTAAGTTCCCTGTATGGCATAGTTGGGAGGGCCCAGAGACAGCAGCCGGCGCATACGGTTTTTGGTGTAAAACCGGCGCATACGGTACATGTTGTAAACAATTTCCATTTCAATTTCAATTTCAATGCTCACGCGGACAACATCTTGCGCGGTTTGTCCGCCGCCGCATACAGTGTGGAGGGTTGGAGGCCGCTTCTTCCTCGGTTGGGATGCCTTCTCCTGCCACGGCGCTCTTCACGCGCGCCATTGGCCGCAAGCGTCCCCGTGCTTCCTCGAGCGGCGCGTGAGGCGCCGCTTGCTGTCGCCTCCACGTGTTGCATCCTCGGCGTTGCCTAAGAGTTCCCTTAGTTTATTAATCCGCGAGGTTTGTGAACAATGCAGTGCTTCCTTTTGCCGTGCTTTGGATATTTCCGTGTCCTCTGGTCACTCTTGTCATTTTGTTTCCCCTCCCTTTTTCCCTGTCCGTGCCGATGTTGCTCTTCTTGCAATAAATTTGTTTACTAGTCCTTACTACAATGGGGCAGTCTCAGAATTTCATTCCCGTAGTGTCGATTTCATTAATCGATAAATTGTAAATCGTTAAATTGCATCGTTAATTTAGTATTACTTACCAAATAACCAATTAAAAACCTACAGAGCAGACAGCAAGGCAAGGCGGGGATACGAATCACAATCACGTATACATTGTCGCATAATAACATGAAAGCGACACAACAATGCAAAACACCATTACTACGTCCATAATAATATATAGCACTAGTCAAGAAGGCCAAGCCGCTCGACACATTCATCATGGCCATCTAAAACGCGCGGTCAACACGTATATACGCCCGGTCATAACTCAAGACAAATTGCCCACCTTGTTCGACAGCTCGTAGTCTTACTATTGGGTGGATTTGTCAACGGTCGTTTAAAAGGGCGAGTCGGAAGCATGAATTACTTTAAGCGGTGGAAATTGCACGTATGGACACACGCCTCTCAAGTTGCGCCGGTAAGAATGTTTTACATTTATCACGAGGTAGAATTGTTTGTTCCGAAAGGGCGACCACCGCTTATTAGCCACTCGTTGCACCGTTGCACATCACAAGGGGCCAACCTAGCGGCATGCGTCATGCCATAACACCAGAGGGGCGGGACAAGATAGCAACTTCGACGCTAGAGTCCGGAGAGGCGCGGCCCAATCCAATCGCCGGCGACTTGATGCTAGTGTGTTCTAGAAAATATAACCACTTATCTAAAACACATCCGATTTTTTCCACAGCCGAACTCGGACCAATAAACCGCCCACTCCGCGGGGGCGGACAGGTACCAACATTGCTCGGAATTAACTATTGTAAATAAAATAATGAAAAATGTACAATCAAAAGAATCGAAATAATGCCAAATGACATGTTATGATCAAAGCGAATCATCATTTTTCGGCCCGAGGTTTACATATCGACGGCTCAAACAATGTTTTTCCCAGTAAAGACGTCCGGCGGCGGTGGCTCGCGGCGGTTGCGTCAATGTCCAGTCGCAATTTTGATACGCTACTACGATAATCCTATGTGATACTTCTCCTCTCGAGCAGCTTCCCCCCTCTATCAACATTTCTAATAATCTAATTCAGATATATATTTGCCAATTTAGGAAAGCTAAGGCTAGGGGTCAAGTGAATTTTGTCGATGTTGATGGTAGTGGTTTTTGAAACGTCGATGTTGATGGGCTTGATATTTTGGATTGTCGATGTTGATGGCGTTGATATTTTAGGGTGTTGACATCGATGGCACATTATATCGATATTTGGGACGATGTACTAGCATATCGGGCTTTGACAATTAATATTTTCTAAATGTCTTGATAACTGATGGCATTGACGTTAGCACTTTTGTCATCATGTCGATATCATCGATGTCATAACCCCGCGCATCGATGGCACCATCAAGGGGTGAGGATGATACTATCAACGATGTATCGATGGCTGATTCCTAGCCTTAATGGAAGCGCGGAAACTTTCGCACGTTCATCATTCGTGCATCTCTCCATTCCACCCGTGTCACTCTGTCGTCTACTACTATGTTAACAACAACAGCGTCTCGAGCACGGTAACCTTGCGTTTACGATTTGTAATAGAATCTTGAACTATGCATTCGGGCTAGCCCCGTGAGATGTTCCGTGAGCACTTGTACAATCTACAACGTTAGTGTTTGCCGTACCTTTGCACTGCCACTTGCTCACGCAGTACGACTCTCACCCCATCCACACTACTTGTGGGTCTTGCCAGCTATTGTTTCAAGCTATGTTGGACGCTTTTGCTTTCGGGTGTTTTACTAATGCCGTATACTTTGTGGGGAGCCGCACTCGCGGACTATATGGCCCGCATACGACTTAAACCGCTACTACGGGGAATAGCTTCGCTTATCCATATGTTGTGCTTTTGGTTTGTGAAAGTCCATGGGGATGACGGAGGGGCATCCTCCGCTGTAGGAGATCACGAGCACCGCCAGAAATAGTGTACATGGGACAACGATAGTACGACACCCGCTAGTCGCGAGTATATTGCAAGTTTTGCTACCCACCACTGATCCCGTTGCGATAATTGGTACATTACGGTCATTACGAGGACTTGAGTTTGCATCAAGGGCGACTATGGGTCATGGTGAATCATAGCAGTACCATCTCAATCGATCAAAATCGATCAAAATCGAACGGTCACCTAATTGAGGATTGTGGGTGGGTGGGTGGGTGGATATTAGTAGCACTTTGAAGTATATAACAGTGGACAAGAACATTGTGCGGGCCCCAATTACCACCCCGACCGTCAAACTATGCGTACGTGTACCCGTAGGAAATAACCCTGCGGTATTGAAAATCGACAGTTCGCTGGATTACATCTAATATGAGCACATTCGAAAGATATATCCTCCACGTTTGATGTTTCGACCGAAAGATGAAAGAGTGGACGATAGAATGACAAATTTCTCATGACAAAAGTTGTTGATATCTCTACTATCAATCAAAACGACACTTGAACCAAACAAATTTCAGGGAGTCAATTGTAACGAATATACTTGAATGTACCCGTATATGTTACTTGGGCCGAAGCTTTGGAACATCTTAAAGTATTATGACCCTAGCGAAAATCTTGTGAAATGAAGTGCAGCTCCATTATAACGTGTGCCGCTCTTATTGTGCGGTTGTTGTCTTAGGACTTTTTTTGCATATGCCATATAGGAAAATCTAGGCCGGCATCCTTATTCCTAGATACTCCTAGGGACTACATCACAAAATACAGCCAAGGGGAGTGTAGTCAACTTCTAGCGATATGAGAAAATGGTATTTACTATATTACATATTGTTCAGTGGAAAAGTTCCGTCAAAAACCCACATACTCACCCATCACCATGAACCAAAAAATGCACAATTAATAGTGCTATCGCTAACTCCGATCGCCATGCTACGGGAGGAGCATGCTAGCCCCCCCTGTTAGCACTAGCATCCCGTTGCTTAGTACTTATGTACAAGGTAGCTATTTGTCATCCTAGTACTTAGTGCTATGCTATTTGCGGTACTCTATTCCCTATTAGTGGCGGTCGGCCGACCTTGCCGGTGCCTTCGCCGGCCGCCATCTCTCTCCTCTCACTCCTCTAGTCACCACAGCCGCCCTCCCCCCCGTGGGGCCGGCACGACCTCCATGTAACTATCCGTTCCCAACTCTAACATGTTATGGGCCCTCCACCAAGTTACACTAGAGAAGAGCGTATGTAAAGCGCTCGGCGCCACGCTAGTCCTACCTACTCCCACGTAAAAAAGAGTAGATCGTGTGTAAAGCGCTTGGCGCCACGCTAGTAACTCATCGTCCAACAGACACCACGCTTCACCTTCGAGCTGATTGTCCGCAACTGTCCTACCATCTCCCACGTAAAAAGGAGAAGAGCGTGTGTAAAGCGCCCGGCGCCACGCTCGCCCTACCCAGATTTCAGTCTTACCTAGCCTTCAGCCTACCGATGCTCTCGACCGGATCTGGTCTTTTAAGACCGACCCGCGAAAATTCGGCCCGTGCGTACTTTAATTAAAACTGTTATTGTTTTTTCCCGAGGCAACGCCGCAACGCTCACCTAATTTAGCGAGGAGCTTAACTTTCCCACGGCGAAAGGGGGGAGTCGACACGAGCGCCCGTCTCTGTTTTTGCGTGCCTACACGCTCCTAACGGCCTTGCTGGCTTTGCTTCTTCCTCGCCGGTCGCTCTCATGCGTCGGCTAATTCGCCCGGGGACAGTTTTTCCCGCTACATGTCAGAATAGTACCTTACGCATTACATTTGGAACCCCTTTTTATCGGTAACTCGCAGGTAGCGGCACGTTCTTGTGAGCGGATGTCGCTACACCTACCCGGCTTGAGACACACGCTACAAGCACTACACCTTCGACCAAGATGGCACCTTCCTCGACGCAAGCTAGGACGACGTCAAGACCTCGGCTACCTTGAGGGGGGGTGTTAGCACTAGCATCCCGTTGCTTAGTATTTATGTACAAGGTAGCTATTTGTCATCCTAGTACTTAGTGCTATGCTACTAGCGGTACTATATTCCCTATTAGTGGCGGTCGGCCGACCCTGCCGGTGCCTTCGCCGGCCGCCATCTCTCTCCTCTCACTTTTCTAGTCACCACAGCCGCCCCCCCCCCCCCCCCCGTGGGGCCGGCACCACCTCCATGTAACTATCCGTTCCCAACTCTCACACCCCCCTCTTCCACAACTCGCCAGGGACACTCCACTCGAAAAAAACAGTTGAGGCAGTCGAAGACGTCTCACGGCAATTTCTTTCATTTAGCTGAGGTTGAGGAGTGGGAAGGTTACTTGAGGCGACCCCCTGCGGAGTGGGTCGTTGTCGGGGGTTTAAGGACGGGTTGATTTGTCGGGGGGTTTATATCAATTTCGGCGACGGGTCGGAGGGGAATCGGCTGGGTGCAATGTGTGTTTCCGTCATCATCGAGAGTGGGGGTAGAGGCCGAAGCATCTTGCCGATAGCATAACGGGGAAAAACGCGCTCAACAATATGGAGGTCGGAGTGCTCATGTTAGAGGGGTTAGCGGGATTCCGGGGACGCAGATCGAATAGCGGTACGGAGAGAAAGGAGCTTGGCGGCGGCTACAAAACTGGCATGTAGGGTTACCGAGGTAGAGGTTGATGTCGGCGTTTATGGGTGATGAGCTATTATTCTTGTGATGGAGGGGAAATGTCTCTGTATCCTCGCTCGTCATTTCCTAATTATGCTTCAATAGAAGAAAATCCGCTACATATGCATTGTCGATTGTCTAATTTCCGAGCCGCAAAATGCTACATTTCATGGTAAGTATGCCTTATGTCATGTGCCATTATTGGTGGTGACAATGCGTAGTACTACAATGCGTAGTCCGCCGCATGGCGAATTGCACATGGCGGGCAGGTCCCCCTCTATGTTCGGTCTCATGCATGACATGCACAAAAGCTTCCTGCAACTATCACTAACTCAATTCGAACACGTCAATGGCGGGAGACGGGACACTGTCACTACCGACCACAACAACAAACCCATTAAATCCTTCCTAGACGATCATCGCACACTAACCTCCAACAAACCTAATCTACCTATGAATGCCAAACCCGCATGCCGGCTAAGCTTGCTGATGTTGACGGAGGCCTTCCCACCATCTCCTTTACATGGCAATTTTGATTTACAAGAATATCGATTACACGGGCTATGTCTCTAGGCGTACCCAGTACTACCATATGTGTCATAGGAGTTAAGTTTTACCCATGGGTCTCCTTGTCCATCCTCTCCGTTGACAATAACAACATGATAGCAATCATACAAGGAAATAATTTATCGCAGCTATAGGGATCAAATATTAAAAAAATCTATCGCTAATCTCCACGACGCGCGGCATGTTGTTCCCGCCGCTGAAGGGCGGTGATCAATGATCAACCACGGGGGCCATCATGTTGTGGTCGAGTCGGGAATATCTGGCCTCTACTCATGTGCGACTCCGGTCGTGTCAAAAAGGGGGGAAAGGCATGCGAAAAACCCCTCACTAGGGTCGTCGACGGTCCCGACTTGATTCGCACACATTCTCGTCGGAGGTAAGTGTTGCCCCTCCCGTTACAAGTATCCTCATAGCATAGGCTTCCTTTCCCCTTAGGGACATGGAGAGGAAACCATGCTTGTAGATAGCACACTTATGTCGCCCCTCTCAACGCGTTGATAATGACCCGGTTGGCCGGTGGTTGTTTCTAGCACCGGCTTAACCGCAATTACCGCCCGTATCCCCCCTTCTAGTTTACGATTCTATGATGTGCGATGTATTGTCGCGAATACCCTCGGCACATCGCATGAGGCACTCCTATCGATGGTGGGTACCGACAATTAAGGGAAAAGGTTGGGGGGGAAGTGGGTTCATGACTCAAACCGCGAAAGCAATTCCAACCGTGCGTAGCCCTCTTACCACTCTTCCCCTTTTTTGTTTCATTCTTTTCTTTGCACGCGTGTCTAGTTTTGGTTGAGATTCCACTATAGACAGAGATGACTTAATCATCTTTCATCAATAAATAATTTACATTGCTCTTATGCTATAATATATAGTACTTACCAATATAGTTGCTCACTCCTTTGTTTCATGAGCAATTACGATGAATATCCGCTTCTTTTACTTATTTGTATATTATAATATATTATCGATGTTCCTCACACTTGAGTAATAAGGATTGGTCCTCTTTGGTAATCAATTCAGCAAGCGCAGACAACAGCACTTTATGTGGGCTGCTACATCAAAAATGGTATCGCCACCGTACAGGTACCTGTACCTGTACTTGTAATGAAAATGTTCACTGCTGCGTCCTGTCTTGTTTAGGGCTTTAGGGTCTAGGGTTTGTTCCTGAACTCCGTAGTCCCGTAGTGTCCATATCGCCCGTCCCCAACAGCACCTCTTTGGCCGTTTCTTGCGCATGCGGCCTCAGCGGAAACACCACCGACTTTTCGGCAACACCGCACAGCAGCTTCCAGCAACCGAGGTATCATACTTCGGAGACGGCACAGGCACTGTATAGGTGAGAGAAACGCGGGGCGCCGTGAGGGGCCGAGTTAAGTTGGGCCGCGGGGATTGTCGTCGTCATCACGCATCCCGTGCAATGGCACTCTCACAGTACTTTTGTGCAGTGTATAGTACTCTCGACATGCCGCGCGCTCCGACTCACACCACAACGCACACCGACCCGCGACGACTATCTCGCCCTACCTACTGGGACACCCCCTTCCTTCAGCTTCTAGCGCAGCACAAAGAGTTCGCTGCTATATCTTTCATGGGACGGTTGCCGCGGTGTCGTATCTCGGTGGGTGTGGGCGGACGGGGCGGTTGGTTGTGGGCGGTGACGGGCGGCGAGTGGCGTGGAACTCGCGTTAGGGAAAGGAGAGAGTGAGTGGAGGTGAAAAGTAACTGCATATCTCAGGATGGAGGCGCTTGGGGGGTGTACCCAGGGGTGGGGTATGTGGGGAACGTGAGCTTGGCGAAGTGAGTGTGGGAAGGAATGGAAGGCGGGAGAGAGTGAGTGTGCTGGGGGTTGGTGGGGAATGCAAAGGGAAGGAGCACTGGGCACTACGGAGGTGTTAGGAGAAGGGGGCAGGTAGAATGCTGTGTGCGCCTGTACGCCACAGCACAGTGTGAGTGTGCGTGTGTGGGTGATAGACAAAATGCGCGTGTGTTTTTGTTTTTGGGACTGTGCGTGTGTGTGTTTGAGTGGGTGTGTGTGTGTGTGTGTGTGTGTGTGTGTGTGTGTGTGTGTGTGTGTGTGTGTGTGTGTGTGTGTGTGTGTGTGATAGAGTTGTGTGTGTGTGTACGAGAGAGAGTGAGTATTATGTGGAGATTGAGATGGATTCGTGGCGCGGGAGCTTCCCTCTTTTATAGTTGACCTCTCACTCCTGCTGGCTTCCCCACAGACGCGCTTCACCGAAGGTTGACCTCACCCACCGTGGCAGCTATTGGACAGACATTGGCCACATCGTAGAACACAAATAGACCCGGCAACGAGGAGTGAGAGGGGAAGGTGGGGCGGGAGAGCGGGAGTAAGTGCGACGAGAGAAGGGAAGAGGGGAGAGGCAGCTGACAGGCCCACCCAGCTTTGGGATATCCTGTGTCATGTTTAAGGTTGGTTACCCGCACTCACTCTCAGTCGTTCACCCTCTCCCTCCTTAATCTCCTGTTGCCTCATACCATTTTATGTGTGCGTGCGTGCGTGTGTTTATGTGTGTGTGTGTGTGTGTGTGTGTGTGTGTGTGTGTGTGTGTGTGTGTGTGTGTGTGTGTGACGCGTAGCTGCCCGCGCTGAAGCCCTACGGTGGGGAGGAGCAGCGGGAGCAGCGGGGCCGGCTGGTGCCCACTCTGTCGTCCACGGATGAGTTTGGCTCCAACGGAAAAGGCTCCAGCAGCTCATTCAGGTCACGGGGCAGCGGCGGTGGTGGGGAGGGTGGGGCAGGGATTGGGGCGGCTCGGTTGAAATGGGATTCGGACAGTAGCTTCAATCCGCCGGTGAAGACGCGCAGTTGGGATGCTCAGGCGACGGAGGTAATGGCGGACGCGAGTAGCACCGAGCGCTTCCGCTCCCTCGCCGTCTACGCTGACATAAAACTGCAGGAGGCGCTGGACAAGTGCAACGGCATCACTCCAGCGCATGCGCGGGATGAGGGCGCGCCGGACCGCTTCCGTGCGGCGTGCTGCCTGCAGGTGCTCTGCCAAATCATAAAACTCTGGAGCCCTATCACGAAATGTATATTTGGGAAATTGAATAAGGAGGAGGCTGAAGGGAGTAATGGGTCAATAAAGGGGGTGTGGGGCTGACAAAACGAATGCGTGAGTGAGTGAGTGAGTGAGTGAGTGAGTGAGTGAGTGAGTGAGTGAATGAAGAAAGTGAATAAGAGGGTTAGAGGAGGATTTGACGAATGGACAAATGAGTACAGACATACAAAGAAACAAATGGATGGGAGAGTGAGTGAGTGAGTGAGTGAGTGAAAGAAGGTGGGGAGGAAGAACAGGGGTAAAAGGTGGATTGATGAATGGGCAAATGAATATGCAGCTAATGAACTTAAAAAGTGAATGGATGGACGGAAGAATGCGCGAGTGAATGAATGATCGTGTAAAGGATAAATATATGAAGTGATGTGTGAATGAGGGGGATTGATAGAGGAATGTACAAGTGAAAGAGTTAAAGGCTAAAGGTTGAATGGATGGAATAATGTATGGTTAAATGAACGACTGTGTCTTTAGGAAAATGCCACTTTTCTTGTCTTCTTCATTATGTTTTCCCTTTGTGCGCGGCTGACCGACTGTTCCCCCTACCGCAGCTGCTGAACGAGCTCTGCGCTTTCGTTGGGCCCTTTGAGTACACGCTGCGCCGGATCAAGGAGGAGCTGGTGAGTGCGTCGCTAGTTTGGGCGAATTGAAATTATGATGATGATGACGTCCGTGATTGTTTGCAATTTCCTGAAATTCATTCTTCAACTATATCTTTCAATCATCTGTCCCGTTTCTTTCACTTCGCAGTTAAAGTCTAAAACCTATTCGAAATCCAAATTTTCGCATACACACCAATTCCTTGTAACCCTGAGCCCTCTAGCGTATCAGTAAAAGACCAATGCTCCGCCCTCCGCTGCCATCGATCTCTTCTGCAATCGATATTGACGAAATTCGAGTGCAAAATGTTTGAGTTAGTCTTATGTCAAAGCTTCAACGCAGCATTTCACTTCTTTATGCGCCCCTTTCTATTCCCATTTCCTTTGACAAGTCCTGATCTCTGTAACCACAAAAGCACTGACCACGCGGTACTCACTGCTTAGGCGCTCTCCATCTACAGCGAGTATTACAGCAGCGAGGGAGGCGACCTCGCGTTCGACCAGATTCCTTGGTTCATCGTGGCTGCGCGGCTGGAGGCTGAGAAAAAGCAGCTACTCTCGGACCGAGAACGATTCACGGCCGCGCTGATGGAGCACCAGGTAGGGGCAAGAGTGTGTGTATGTGTGTATGTGTGTGCGTGTGTGTGTGTGTTTGAGTGTATGTGTGTGTCTGTGTGTATATGTGTGTGTGTCTTTATGTGTGTGTGTGTGTGTGTTTGTTTGTGTGTGTGTGTGTGTTTCTGTGTGTGTGAGAGAGTGATTGGGTGTGTGTGTGTGTGTGTGTGTAAGTGTTGGTTTTTGTAAATGTGTTTGGTAGTTTGCGTGTGTTTGACTGAATGAGTGAGTGTGTGTGTGTGTGTGTGTGTGTGTGTGTGTGTGTGTGGTTGTTTGTGTTCATGTGTTTGGTTGTTTGCGTGTGTGTGTGAGTGAATGTGTGTGTATAAGTGTTTGCTTGTGTGTATAAGTGTTTGTTTGTGTATGTGTGTGTTTGTGTGTGTGTGTGTGTGTGTGTGAGAGAGAGAGAGAGAGAGAGAGAGTGTGTGCTTGTGTGTGTGTCTGAGAGAGAAAGAGAATGAGAAAGTGGATGCGGGGAGTATGTTTTGGAACTCTCGATATTTGATGGCTGTCACTTTTTGTGTGTTCACTTTGTCCATTGCATTGCCATTCGAATGAGCGCACTTTACTTTTTCATATATGTTACGAATTATCAACGTAGCTCAAATTAGGAGGCGTCAACACATTCGGAAATGAGGTTTTGAAAGTGTGTGTGACTAATTCCGGTCCACGTGAACCTTACATATACATTCATAGACGAGTGTTGGCGACGACATTTCTACTTGCTTTATCATTGCTCTCATGTGAACACAGTTGTGTCTAAGCGCATTTCGAGGATTCTGCCTACATGTGACAGATTAAAATGTGTTTACTGCGTGATTTTGTTTTGTTCGTTTTGTTGAATACACGAATTTATGTAAATGTGTGCGGTCATTGTTGATTAATGGGTCATGTTGTGGACTGGTTACATTACCGGTAGAGATCTCGCCCGCTTCCCTCTCACCTCCCCCCTCTGCGTGGTTGCGGCCAGGGCGCGATGATGAAGGTGGAGGGGCAGCTCGGGGCGCTGCAGGCCAAGGTGGCGGAGGCGGAGGGCGCCAATGCGTCGTTGAAAGCGGAAGTGGATGCGCTGCAGGAGAGGGAAAAGTACACGCAGCTGGAGGTGTCGGGCGCGAGGGAGGAGCTGAGGCGGGCGCGAAAGGTGAGTGCTTGTGTGGCGCAAAACATGAAAGTGAAAAATACAAAGTTGGCTCCTCACTGTCATTACAAATCCGCTCAACTGCTAACCGAACGACATGAATTTTAGCTCTGCACCCTCAAAATTAGCTAGTTTAGGACCTTTGGGTTCGATGATATGCCTCTGCACCATTGGTCTCGTTGATTTAGATGTATGATTGTGATGTCAGTGTATTGTTTAATTAACATGTATTGTCTATTGGCTTATATTTGTACGCCGTATTTAGAGTTTTTGTAAGTAAGTTGTGAGTGGATTGTAGACTAAATTCGATTTGGTTTCTGAATTTGCGGCTGCGATTTGCATTTATCTTTTCATGAGTTTCCATTTGATTTGATTCATTGAAGATTCCCATTATTTTGATACTTTTCTTGAAACTTGATACTTAGAACGACAGAGCTGCTGTAGTTCCTTCTGGTACTTTATTGTGCGTCAATTATTGATTACAAGACGGATGCCAAACACTGCCGTGCTGTTTACGCTATTGCAGGAGCTGCTGCGACTCCGCGAGGACTACCAGGCGCTAGAGGAGGAAAACAGCTCGATCCGGAATGACGCGGAGGAGAGCGAAGCCGCCCTCCGGTTGCGCATGGAACACGTGAAGCGTCAGGCGGCCGACGCGGAGGCGCGCGTGGTTGAAGTGGAAGCGCAGAAGGCGAATATGGTTCCTGCCTCGTCAGCGACGGTACGTTCCCCCTCAATGTGCCGGAGGGATCCGAGAATTTGCGCGCGTAGACCACAGCAAAGCCAATGTACTGATACTTTTACTGTGTGCATGCGATACTGTTTATTGTTGACCATGTCAAACGGTTTATTTTGATTGGCCGCAGTTAACGTAGTCAATACCATTCGTTTAGCTCGAAGGGCGAACTTGCGACTACACAACCGACTCGCAAGTCGTCGTCGGGCGGGCTGGTAGCCGGTCGTTGATGAAACGCCCGTCGTTGATTTGCCTTCCTTCGTCAACGCCTACAGGGACACGACCCCGAATCGCACCGATCATTCGAAACTGACGTTTGGTAGTGAGCATTGTGCGTAAACTCTGTGTGAAAATGCTTATCAGCTGATGTTCTGACCTCAAATGGCAATTGCGACTTCAAGAAACCTTGTGTTTTACTTTCGTTTACTTCCAAAAAACGATGACTTAACTTGGGAAGCAATCATATTTTGAATTGATTACAATGATTTTAGCTTGTTTTGACAAAAAAGTATAGTGTTCTTTATGCTTACTCTGGCGATATACACACCAATATCATCAGCGAGAACTTTTTCACGAGCGGTACCCGCTACTATACATTGTTCTCGCATATGTGCCGACTAGTTTTTGGAATTCACATTTATCCCTACGCTGCTTTGGTTGGACTCTGTTGCGCAGACGTTGGAGAAACGCATCGCGGAGCTGGAGGACGACGTCGTAAAGTACAAGGAGCGCGCCGACGATATGCGACTGGAGCGGATCAAGGAGGTGATGACGCCGCGCGTCAATTGGAAGGTGCTGGACCCGTTCGGCGAGGGGGAACCGCCGCGGGGGACCTCATCGAAAGACATGATCAAGCGCATGGTGCGACGCTTGCGTCGCCAAGACACCGAGCACATACCCAGCGCACAGGTGAGTGTTCCTCCTCGCTCGGTCGTCCCCATAATTCCGATTCACAATTATCTGAAAATCGATGTCGGATCCACGTCGTATCAAAAGTCGTATTGCGACAGCAATTGACCGCCCATAATTTCTCAGGGCTGTTTTATTATTGTCTTTCACTTACGTTCAGAGAGTAAACCGTAATTAGTTATTATCCAGAACATGATATCACCGTGTTAGCGATGATTCTTGCAGCATAGAATAACGAAGTTCCCGATCTGGAGCTGTGTCCGAATCCTCAGTTGTCAGAATTTGTACTGCTAGAGGCCCACAGTTGTGCTGTAACGTTTTTCTTTGCTGATTGTGATCTCACACACGAACGCACACACACACACACACACACACACACACACACACACACACACACACACACACACACACACACACACACACACACACATTTTAGCAAATTGATATAGCAGTGTCTTAGATATTGATTTATTTTGGCGACAGAGTTATGATGCTGATATCCCTTACCCTGTGTAAATGATCCCACTGCATTTTTACCTTCGTAATTAATTTTGTAGAACAATTGCTTTATAAATTATCTCAGTCCAGTTTCCGAATGTGTTATGTATTTTTATATTAGTAGGCAGTCATGAGCTGTCTCATGGATGTTGACGGTTGGTGCCAACTGTATCGTGTGTTCCGGTAATTGCAGGAGCTGGCGCAGATGCAAGAGGCGATGACGCAGCTGCACGATGCCCGGTCTACGGCGGAGAACGCGCTCGCGCTGCTGACTCCCGAGCCACCCATGATTGCGCTCAGCTGGCGCGGTTTGGACCGCGCACTGTCGGACCCGGCGCAGCCGCCTATCATAACGATGACCGGCTTCGGCCGCGGCGCAGAGGTGCGCCTGCTCAGCATACCTGTATGTCTTGTTTTGGCCAAATTGGGGCATAATGGCTCAAGGTATCTTCTACATGGCAATTCGGTGAAGTGTAGTCACGCATGTATCTCGCCAAGATAGGTTATGTGCATTATGCAGCACGTATTTAATTAACACAAAGCATTAATTTGGGCATAACATGATACTACTTTCTATTTACAGCTGTATTGATTTAGGCACATACCGCTATTCCCTAATTTCTTCAAGCAAATGACACGTTCTTTTTTCCTATTAATGCGATTATATCAATTCAATTACTTAAACGTATATGTCGGCGCGTTTTTCTTTTTTGAATCGATCGATTTTCGATTTCTTTGAAGTGTTTATCCTGTGATTCACGATGAGAGCATTGGTACAACAGCGGATCTTGGATGTTACTAATCATTTGATTTTATTTCGAAACGGCTGCTCCCAGATCCCGCGCTTCTTGCGCCGCGAGGGTCAACTGTCGTTTCCGGAGATGGCGCTCGGCGAGGCGGAGGCTGCCGTGGCGGCGTTATGGCGCGCCAAGAGAGACAACGACGCGTCGTCGGGCCGGCTGCACCACGTCGGCGACTTTATGTTTCACTGGGCGACGCGCGTGGCAGGGGAGCCCGACGTCGATCGCATCACCGCCGCGGCGTACCGCCTTTTGGTCTCGTGCACCAACCACGCCCCTTCTAGCCCCCAGATCGCGCTTTTCCTCGAGGTAACTGCCAAGCTCCCGCTCGATTTTGCAGTCAGCCCAGTGTCTTCGACCTGTTTATTAATTCATCATCGCACATATTTCGTGGGCAATAGCTGGTTTGTGTAATCAATTACAGATGATTTGGATTTAATTGTTGTACTGATTAACGGTACATTTATTTGTAGCCATTTGTGCGCTGTTTTGATTTGTGCAAGTATTTGCTGAGGATTCGTTTGGTACCCGTCAGGTTCTGTCAGGCCGTGTGGGTGAAGCCGCTGTGGAGGACATGAACCGCTGCGTCGCGGGGATGGCCAAACTGCTTCGTATGCTGGCCGGCTTGGGTCGAGGCCGAGGAACATTCGAGCTTACAGAGGAGGCGACAGGTGCGACTCGCTGTTATGGGGTGGTTGGGTGGTTGTGATTTCATTTGGAGGATTGGGAATCTTGATTCGTTTGCTACTACAAACCATGGACAAACGTTTGATGATATTTTCAAATTGTCTTTGTGAATGCTTATATTTGCAAATTGATGCCATATTATTTTGTACATAGTAACATATCAAATTGTCACTTGTTGATTGAAATTTGGTGTTCCTTGGATGTAACAACTGTCATTCAAGATGCACTCGTCGCGCTTAGGCCCCGCCCCAATTCACAACATGTTCCTTCGTGTTCCTATTTTCTGACCTCGTTTCTATATCTTCGTGAATGAAGCACTGCTGGGAGTTATCTATCGTCCTGTGTGTTTCCCCCTGATGCCGTAGTTGCGAGGTCGCCGGACATGTCTGTATGATTAACTACTATTCATTTCGCACATTTTTGGCTGCCCCGAACCTCACTTTCTGTCCGACTAATGCCTTAACTGGGCCGACCGGCGCATGCAGACCTTGTGCTGCGGGACGACCTCGAGGCTGCGATCGAAAACTTCTTCCCCACCAAGTCGCCAGCGCAGGTGAAAGAGCTGCTTGAGGCGGCCGACATGGACTGTCAACAGGCGGCCGACGACGCAGATGACCGTCTGAATGTTGCGGCGCTGCTTGGTGAGAACCCGTACCGTCGTTCACCGACAACGCCCTTAGTGAACCGATTTTATCCGCGGTAAATGTCAACTCTGGCCAATTTGTAGCGTTTCATTCGAACGATTGCCACTTTTAGGTTTAAGTGAAAAGTGCATTTCTTCTATGACATGTATTGAAATTTTCGCGGATGCTTTTCAGTGATATGTTTTTTTACATAGTCCGCTGCACCCCTCCGGCGAACTTCACCCAATAATGACGCGAGGTGCTGTACCCTCGAATGCCTCTATTGACGAGATGGTCAGCTCTCGTCGGTTGGCGTCGTCGAATCGTTGCCGACGCCCAACCCCACTCGCCCATCGCAGCGTATACCTTGCCTTACGTAATATTTTACTTTTGCGTCCGCTCCGTCTTTCGTTTTCGCGATAAGTTACACATTGGTGTTTGTAAATAGAGTTCCGGCCGGTTTCTTGAATCTTGTTGCCTCGCGTTCATTGTTTCGCTCAGTCGATTTGCATGTTATAGTCGCGTAGCGGTCGTTCCCAAACATTGCTAATTATTGCTTGCGTGCCCAAGATTTTCTGTTTACACAACGGTTTCAGATAATATAGTCGACATAAAGGAATCACTCATAATAATAGATTTGAACATTGTCCTCGATATAATGCGTACTCAGCTTAGACACGGAGAAATTGTATTTTCCGAGGATTGTAGTTGGATGTTGAATTTATTGTGCTCCTTCATTTACTTACTTTTCTTTTTATTCTCCGTCCATGTTTGGCGCTTGATTACAGATACGAGGACGGAGGGCGGTGGGAGCCACTTCCTGCGTGTGCTGCAGCAGCAGTACATCGGGGAGGTGGGGACATATTGCTCGCAGGTGCAGAGTGCGGTGAAGGCCATCACACCCAAGGACGTCAACTCATCCAGCAGCGACGGCGACCGTCAGGTGCGAGGAGCGCGCTTGTTGCTGCGACTGCCACGGCTTTATTGCACTGTCTCAAACTGTCAAAATTCAATGATCAACTAGTAAATCTACAAATTGATGCGTCATGAAACTCCACATTGTTTGTTTTTAAGAATTGTTTCTGTATGATACGTCGCCTATGAGATATTATGTTGTGAACATTAAATCAGAGCTGCACAGAATGATGACTTGTTTTTTTAGTCCCTTGTTTTGATTTCGACTTGAAATTTTAATTTTGCGACCGTGCGCGTCTTTTCTCGTGAAATGATGTATTTTGCATTTTTGGATTTATCATTTGTTCTTTCCTGCTTGATTACAAATATGTAATATGTTGAAGGCTTGCGCAATGCTGTTCGAATGATGGATTTTTACTCCGTATGAAATTGTTAAAGATTAATTATTTTGTGGTTTCCATTAGGTTTTGATCCTGCAATGTCGAGCGTGAGATACTACGCAGAACTACCTGTCAATTACCCACTAATTGTTGTTTTGCGGTCGACGGGGCTTTGCGCTGCAGGTGGACATGGGCCCGGGAGGGTTGCAGGGCGCGCTGGCCACTGTCGACCGCTTCTCACCCAACGATGTCTCCAACCTACTTGCTTCCGGCGCTGGCCTTGCCTTTGGCAACCTCGCGGACGCAGTGGCAACAGGCGAGCCCCCTCTTCATTTCTTAAGAAAACACCCTCTTTGGGGGGAATGTCACATTTTCAATGAATTTAATCTTTGCCGCCATTTGATAACCAAATCCTTCTTCGTGTCATTATAAGACTTTTCTGTTTGTGAGGTATCAAATCGAAAAGAATTGTAATTGTTCCACCGCTTACTGTATTCGCAACCATCAGCATCATAAGTTGGCATCGACATTCGCTACTATTTGTAGTGTGTATCGAATTTTGTTTATTTGCCTACGTATCTTGTTTCTATTGATCATTGATACCGCGATACAATCCATAGGTATCATCCTCGATCGTAACACTTGTGGCTCAAGGCGGTAAATGTCACGGAGTTTCAGCAAACGGTGCATTGCCGTCAATCTAAGATTAACAACATTTATTATTAGGATTGGTCGTTGATATTAATGTCTACGATCCGTCATTGCGGTCGACATTGCGGCTTAAGGACTGTCCAATATCATTACGCAGAATTGTGTTATTTGAGAAATGAAAATCCTCATGTAACTGTTTTTGACGCTCTGCAACAGAAAGGATAGCGTCTGCGTGAAGATGCCAAGTTTTGTAAAAGTTCAATAATGTAGATTCGGAATTGAGATTCATGATTGTCCAAAATCTAACCATTTCGTTTTGGCGCTTGTTCCACACAGGTGGCGGACGGGTGGACGGCGATGTGTTTCTGGCACGGCTGCGCGGCATGCTCGTGCGGCCCGCCAAGCTTTGGGACGCGGAGGGCGCGCTGGCGTGGTGCACGGAACTACGCGATGGCAAAACCGACCGCGGCGCCTCTTCTGTCGGCCAGCAACCCGACCTGGCCTAAGCGCGCCTCAGAAATCGTAAAACAGCGCTACAGAAAAACATCCATGTGCTCTCGTCCTCCTGCCTATAAACGAGTCGTAAGGTGTGCAAACCGCACGTGGCACTTGTCCGCTGGCATAAGTTTTGCGGCTCCCTTGTAACATCAACTTAACATAACGGCTCGTCTGACGGCATGTACCACCTTATGTGTACGCAGTATGCTTTGCGGAGGGTTAGATTGGGTTCACCTCGTTAAGATTTGTATTTTGCATGCCATTTTCACTTGAAAGCGAGGCTGCGTGTTGAGGAGAGGGTGCTTCATCGCTGTCCAGGAATACCAGCACCTTGAACGAGCCACAGTTAAATTGTTGTTTTCTCATCCTGTTTTGAGATTGATCTATAATTCTGTTGACTTTCATGAAAGCATTGGTTTACGAGGGTAGCGTGTGGGCGGGGCGCGTCTATCGCCTGCGAACCGCGGAGTGCTGTTCCTCTCAGGATTAGTACCTGTCGGCGTCCGGTAGCGATGTAAGGAATCATCTGACGGAGGCCTTTGGTATTTGGAGGTGGTATATCGATACATCGCAAGAACGATTGTTTGTATGTGCGACCGGTTTAGCTTCTCCTACAACAAAAAGGAAAGCGGTGCGCGGTGTCTGTGTTGCGTCGGCTGTCGTGTCGGCTTTGTCACACCTGTCACATGTACAGATCACTGATCATATTAAGATTGGTAAGTGAAATTGTCGCCGGGTTGTCACCTGCCGGCCGAGCCGACTGCACTTTCCGACTGCAGTTTCCGAGCCGGAAAGTATTTTGCCCCGATACTGATGTACGCCACTGAATACGGCTACGTGCTCAAAATTCCGTCGTTAGCGTGCGCATCGTTCAGGCGCAGGTTGACAACAGTCGCGAAGTCATGTTTACAGATATAATAAGCAGGCTGCGAATTGACCACCCCTCGTTACTCCGGCAGTCGGCTGCATCATCAGTACGACAGTTCATCCACATTGTACATGAGCACTCACGCCAACAATAAGGCGCCAGCGGGCGGCCATTTACGTTCTGAACTAAATACTGTGGAAGTTGCCTGTCGCGCATCATTGAAAATAGATATGGGGAGCGAGCGATGATTGATTATCACTTTATATAACCTGTGCACGATCAAGGACCCTGTAGTCGCTGACACTACATTCGGATGATGGTGCGCTATTAATACTGTTGTCGCTCGGGGGTGACCGGTCACAACAGCACGAGGGGAGATGACTCTGCCCGGCAGGTTACCTTATTACTGATAGAAGCACATGCGCTGTCGAAGGATGCGCAATTCAGCGATGTTGGCTGCGCTGAGTCGACTTCACTCATGCCAAAACGCTGCTTGCGACGAGCCTCTTGTGTCTTCTTGATACCGGCATTCGCTTTATTGGCCGTATCGCTGTCCTGGTCGGGTGCTGCTTCTGCTTCTGCTAACAACGCGGAGACGAGCCCCTCCACCTGCTCGTGCTCGCCGCAAAACATTTCCAGTGTCGCGGGCGTAACTTGGCAGGCGGCGACGGAGCTACGCAGCTCCGCCTCCTCAGGCGGCGAGATGGGACCAAAGTAGTGGTGTACCATCTGCACCGCTTCCTCCGGTTGTAGGTAGCCCATGAAGACCTTCCGGTTGACGCGGCCGGGGCGTATTAGCGCGGGGTCGAGGGTCTCGGGGTGATTGCTCGTCATCACCACGATACGGCCAGGGCAGTCGAGCACACCGTCGAGCACGTTCAGCAGACCAGCCAAATTCAACTTATCTTTCTCTAAATCGAACGCCCTCTTCACACTTGACGCCTCTCTATCGACAGTTGGGAAAGGGGCACCGACATCGAATGGACTGGTGTAATCATTTGTTTTATGAAGGGTTCGCCGAGTTTTATCAACGCGTCCAACTACGGCGGATAACACTTCCTTGTCTACGGGGTTCCTTGTAGCATTTCCGTCGTATTCTCCGCGGCGTTGAACGACAGAACAGGCGGCGTCGACGTCTTCCATGACGAAGATGGTTTTTGTGAAGGGCAGCTTCACGGGAAAGTCCTGCCCGGCCACTTTATACTCGCGGTCAAACATAATATCCATTAGATCCTGATTCGTGTCCACCTTGTTCAGCGGCACGCTAACAATGTGTCGACCAGTGTACTGGGCCAGAGCCTTGATCAGGCTAGTCTTACCGGTTCCGGGCGGCCCGTGGAGCAGGAGGCCAAGTTTATGGGGGTAGCCGGGCACGGCGAACTTTCCAGTACGGTTTGTGAAGTTATCGACGAGAGAGATTACCGACTTTTTGTCGGGATGGAAGAAACCGTTCTCGAACGTCTTCTCTTCTGACAAAGGGTAGCACTTA
Source organism: Tetraselmis chui (assembly GCA_026401115.1). Taxonomy (NCBI): domain Eukaryota; kingdom Viridiplantae; phylum Chlorophyta; class Chlorodendrophyceae; order Chlorodendrales; family Chlorodendraceae; genus Tetraselmis; species Tetraselmis chui. Next base: position 234,016 of record JAPMLY010000117.1, read on the forward strand.
TACAGCTGCATCGCCCCACTTCCACCGCCGTCCTCGCCATCGGAAGAGGCAGGTCCTTTGCGATTGTTGCTGTTAATGGGCGAATAAAAGTACCGGCACTTGCTGTTGCCCTTGCTGCGAGCCAAGTCTTTGTAGTACTCAAACGCGCTGGACATGAATTGCTGTACAAGAACTTCCGGATCGCTCCGGCGCGTCTTGGCCCTTATCGTGAACTCGACAGTCGTCCGGGGAGGAGACGTTGACGAGCCGCCGCTTGAGCCCTCAGCTTCGATCTCGTAGCGCCGAAATTCCAAAACATCGCCGTTAGGTAACTTCTGAATGGTGACCCACTGGTCCGTTGGCGGGCTGGAGACGACGGTGTAAGACTGGAGTCGCTTGGATGTGTCGCAAACGTCGTCATCGCCGTCCAAGTCCGTGTCCGAGTTGGACGAGCTGGACTCTGTCACCGGCTCGTGTAGAAAGAGGTTGCCGTCGGTGAATTGCTGCGTGACAGTCTCGAGGCTATTTATGTAGAATAGGATCGCGCGCTGTAGAATGTGATTATGCACGCCGTCTTGCCCGTCGCTGCTCCACCACGTGTGCGTCCGCTCGTGAACGACGCGCCGCACACAAGTTCGACCCCAAAAGTGTGCGGGGTACAAAAGCCCACCTCGTCCCAAAAGTGTGCGGGGTACTTTCTCCAGCCGCCGAGGCTCACCTCGTCCAGAACCCTGTCGTTCAGCAGTCGCGTTACGTACTGCAGCAGCGCGGGCAGGCACAAGCATAGCAGCAGATCGAGCGCGCTGTAACCCGTGCTGATCTTGTTCATCATCCCGAACTGGGTCAGCCCGTCGAGCCCGTCGATACCCATTGTGACGCTGGGATGAAAGAATTATTTAAATCTACCGGTAGCGACTAATCCTTAATCCTTATAGCCTAATTATTTTGCGTGGTTTTTTTTTCTTGTCTTACGTACAGGTACATGTACTCGGACTGTCTGCTCGTGCCGGTCGTGTGTCTAGCTTCGCGCTACAAGACCTTGGCGTGCTTCTGTCCAAGCGTCTGACAGTGATCGTCATTACTATGCTCTCTCCCGCGCCACCGTTTTATGCGCATAGTCGCTGACGCGCGTGTCGAAGCACACTGCAGTTCGGCGGTCAAGAGCGGGTGCAATCTTAGTGCTGTGCTGGGCCCTCTTGGATCAATAAAAAATCACCAAGTACAGGTAATGTACTACATGTGTCTATGCGTATGGGACGCAAAGCATCCGCAGCATGCTGAGCTATAATAAATTATTCAATTACTAGCTCAGCACGCTGCGGAGGCTTTTTGACCCTGCGCAATAGCCTGCGCAATCATTAAAGAAAGTAACGACGAGGTAAGGAAACATCGCGCCTATTAGGCGCCTATTCCTTTTGCTGTTTCTATTCCTATTCCTATTCCTATTACTTTTTTTTTTTAAGCACCCGGGTTATGGGACGGGCAGAATATGGGACTTGCGGTGCGAGGTTACCTGCAACTCCCACATCCCGGGGGTGCAAAAAATAAAAAAATGGGACTGGCTAGCCCCCAAAACATGTATGCTCTATACCGGCAACTTACCCGAGGGCACGTTTTCCCTAGAATGTCAGTTTGCTAGCGTAGTGCGCGATTGTTGAACACATCCCACATGCTTGGCCGAAGGGTCAATCATCGTAAAGGTAATCGGGTTGGGTGGGGGGGTCTTCCGTGCGCTTGATAATGGCGTGCGCAAAATGAAGAGACTGCGAAAAGTGAGGGACAATTATTCCGGTACTTTTCGGCAGTCGTCTAGCGAGTGCTGCAAGGGGAGTCATGCATGTCGTCGAGGTAGAGGCCGTTAGCTGTTGGTCGTGGGTTTGTTGAGAGGTGCGCGCGACGCACCGGGTCTAACTAGAATCCTAACTCCTAAGGTGTACGGGTTTTGAAACATATACGGGAGTTACAACATATATTTTTACTTATTAAACCAATCTGACCGCCATTTACCCGAGGGCACGTTTTGCTAGTGAGTCAAAATGAAAGGGTTACAATGTGCAACCGAAGTTTAGCGTTGAGCGAAGACGTGTTGGGACGAACAAGGCGAAGAAACGCCACGTCGCTGATGATAGAGACATTATTGTGGGGTCGGTATACCGCCCCTCCGTCACTTGACTATTTGTCTTAGACTATCTATCCCCCAATCCATGTACTTCGCGACGTGAAGGGGTGCGCCGATGCAACTCGCGGCGCACGCGATGCCTTTACGTAGCCTATGCGATGTCCACGTGAAGCTGGGAGGTAGACGCTCAGCCACTGCGATGAACGCCTTGCGAGGCCACGCGGAGAGTGCGTCGCCAACCCGCCATTCGGTGGATCGTTCCAACGGGGAAAAAATCATATCCCGTTGTCATATTCCGCGCAAAAGCGAGACCGGAGGTGGAGGCACTAGTCAAGGAAGTCGGCGAGGAGGGGGTTTCGTCAATCCGGACAGCGGAGACGGGGCGACGGGCTTGTTGGCCGGGGCCATTCGCCGGTCGCATGTCGCCTTATGAAGAGGAAGCTGAATCATGGCGGCTTGTCGTTTGTGAGATCGTATGTGAGGCAACGTGCCCATGTCTCAGCCCGACAAAAGCAAGTGCAGTTGGCGTACACATCCAAAGCGGGGCGGAACGAAGCGAACGAACCATATGCGGACGGTGCCCGGTCGAGTTATACGCGCACTGTGTCATCGTGTAGGAGGACCTTGAGGGCCAACGGGATTAGAATGGTGACGCGTGCCTCGGATGGCGTGATACGCGCTTGTAGGAATGTAGGATACCGAGTCCGCAGCGAGTATCTGTCTGGAGCTTGCCGACGCCAACATGCTCGAGTTGGTGGTCGCGGAAGAATTGTTGATGGCGGAGTAGTACGATTGGAATAGCCCTGCTGAGAATGCGCCGCGGAGGCCGAGCCAGATTGTGTTGCGCACGATGGAGTGGGCGGTGGCGTGTAGGAGGGGGGGGGGGGGGGGGGGACGTCGGTGAAATATAATTCCAAAAATGGCGCAATCCACTGTCGTAGTTGGCGGCAGTAGTGGGGCGAGGGAAATACTAAGCGTGTAAGGACTGCCATCCCGAGGGTGTCGGAGCACATGCCGCCCGCCCCGCCATGTTTTTCGACCATGCCGATGGAGTAGGCGGTGGCGTGTAAGGGGGTTGGGGGGGGGGGGGGGGGGGGGAGGGGGTGCGTCGGTGGAATAAACTTGGCGTAGTCCACTGTCGTAGTTGGCGGAAGTAGTGGGGGTGAGGGAAATACTAAGCGTGTAAGGGCTGTCATCTCGAGGGTGTCGGAGCCCGTTCCCGACGCCATGCTTCTCGACAATGTTGCGCGCGTAGCTAGCCGGTGTACGGAGCTGGATGCGTGCCGCGCGTGTTGGGGGTGGTGTTTATCACCACGGACGAGTCGGTGAGTGAAGGTGGTGATAATGACCGTCTAAGTGTACTGGCGATGGCGCCTTGTTGTGTGTGCAACAAAGTTGGAGTGGCAGCCGAAAGACCACCTTGCTCCATGCGGGTTGTCGTCGGACCCCCTCTCTCGTGCCGGGCTGACCAATCGTGGGCCGGGGCTTGGTGATTTCTTCCCGGGCCTTGTCGCTCGTGAATGTATGGCCAATAGGGTGTAAGTACTGTCGCCGCAACGCCGGCCTATTGAAGCTTGACTGCAAACGCGGTGAAGGCCGTTCTAGGAGGGTTGCAAGAATTGTTTTCTTGGCGTCATTCATGGTCGGGGAGTAGTGGGCAGTCGATTCCTCGTATAGGGGGTCGTGGCATCCGAAGTTGAATCATGGCAGTTGTGTGTTCGCCATGGTGGCACGCGATAGAGTGTGGTCCATATCGCGTGTCCAATAAAGCAAAAAGTTTGGGGTTAAGCTGCCAGTCGTCGCAGTCGAGCTCCCGGCTGAGGTTGCCCGCCCAAAAAATGCGTGTTTAGCGGTTGTAACGAGGGGGGATGCTGAGAACGTTGACGTCGAGGAAATACAAGAGGCGTCGAAACTTTGTCATCATGGCGGGCGTCCTCGAGGGTAGTTTGGTAAGGGTGGCGACAACGGCTGTGTTGTGCTCGTGAAGAAGTACGCTGCGGCCGCATAGATGGGACAAGAATGATTCAACGGCCAAGCGGGCCGTGCGCAACTATTTCTACGTGATGTGCTCGGAACAATGGTCGCCATACCAAAAGTCACGGGCTTGGAAGTCCGGGTCCTCGTTAAGGACCGCTCCCCAACCGTAGCCGATGGAGTCCACATGGAGAGAAATTGTTTCGATCGACTTGAAAATGGAGCGCCCGTTGTGTTAGGTTGAGTACTATGAGCCATCACTCGAGTTTACGCTTAAGCTTGTGTGCGAGCTTGACACGCCCTCCCCATTCTTTTCGTGTTTGAAGGAAGCAATGAAGCTGTCGAAGAGAAACGCGTGCATGCCAAGGACAGAGATTGAGCTTTGCCCGCGAATGAGATGAGTTGTCGCACGGAGAGCCATCGGGGGTTGTTGACGGCGCGGCCTAGTATGGCCCATGCCTGACAGGCGAGTGCGTCGAGTTTGTCGATCGGGGCCTTGAATGTCTCGGTCTCGAGGTCGATGGCGAGGCCCACTTATTCTCTAACTTGCGCATGCTTTCAACTGTCTTTTGCAAGGTTACCTTGCATGCCGAGTGTGTTGAGCATGGCGTCGATGCGGTCCCGTAGGATAGGTTTAAGGCGACGAGACGAGAGACAACCAAGAGCAATAAGTCGTCCATGTACGGCAGTAGGCGGGCGCCTTGCCATCAAGCATTTCGGAGGAAGTGTCGGGAGAGCATGGTATGTGTCCGGGCGTCTGGCGGGGTGTGGTTTGCGTCCCGCTGGTGGTGGTTTGTGAAAACTTGGGTGAGAATGCAGTAGGAGTATGTTGACCATCACCACAGGTTCTGAGGTCACGATAGGCCATACACCCTCATTCCACAAACCCTAGGAGACCCCATACCCTACAGATACACCAACCTCAAAGCTGACGCACACACCTACAGCACCAAACACACACACACACACCTCTCTCGCAAACAACCAAACACGGAGCCCTCCTCGCCCGCGCCGCGAAGGACGGCGCCGATTTCTCTTACCACAAAAAACACTCAACCCTCACAAATATCCAGTTCACACACAAACAAGAATTCATGTGGGGAATCCACAACACCCGCCTACTCACTCATAACCCCACCCTGCGCTGCCCCCTATGTGGTCAATTCACTAGCAACGGCCACATGGCCGGTAACAGCCCCACCATGTCTGGCCTAAGAAAGGACCGACACAACAGCGCGCTGCAACTCCTACTTTCCCTATTGGAGCGCCACAACGGAGGACGCTGGGAATCCATCACCGTAGACTTCGGTAACAAACCCATAAAATCCTTTGCTTCCCCCTCTCCTGCCCACACTCCGCTTGACTGTCACCCACCCCACCCTACCCACATGCCCACCCGCCTTGTTGATGCTAACGAAGGTCTCTCACCCGACTCCCTAACCTCGTGTCCCGCCATCCTCTCACCTGAGATCCTCCCCCCCGCGCTACGACCCCCCGCACACAAACCCGACTTTATCCGCCTCCTCGAACCTCGGTTCGTTGGCCACACTAACGGTCGCCGCCGTTACGCATCCATAAAAAAGATTCATATAGGGGAATGGAAGTGCTGCACGGACAACAACCTCTCCCACACAGCTCACCTCATACGTGCCACATACACACCCCTTGCAAACGCCATCCGCAGCCACTGGCCAGGCACAGTGGTTGACATACTTCCCATCGTCATGAGCCGCACAGGTACACCGCACTCCTCCACCATCACGAGTCTCACCTCCCTACTCACCGCCCGCACCGACCCTCTTGATAAACTCGTCTCCAAAGCACGCCTCGACACGTCTCGCATCCTTGCACAACTCCACACGCATACTGTCCAATGGCTGCATCACCTCCTACTCATATACCGCATCAAGTCC